>QQSS02091640.1:0-17002 GCA_003687565.2 Craspedacusta sowerbii
TAGATAGATAGATAGATAGATAGATAGATAGATAGATAGATAGATAGATAGATAGATAGATAGATAGATAAGACAGACAGACAGACAGACCGACAGAAAGACAGACAGACAGACAGACACACACAGACAGACAGACAGACAGACAGACAGACAGACAGACAGTCAGACAGACAGATAGATACGAAGAAAGTGAGGCAGGGCAACCGATACTTAGTGTTCTTAAACGAATATTTCTACGCGCAAAATACATGAAAATAAAATGGGAAGATATGTTCCAACCAGAAACATCGTAATCAAAGGTTTCAAGAAGCATTTCGACTGGATTTAAGAGGAAATGGATGTCCTTGCTCTAGAGCGCAACTTGACGGGGATGAAAATTGTTTTTAATCGATCTCCATTCCAAACAACAACAAACAAAATGCAAAGCAACGGCGCAACATGCCCATCGAACCGCCACCACAATTTAATACAGAACTTACCACCAACAGAAATCGTGCTGGTATTAGGTAGCGATGCTATCGACTTCACGACCAGTCTCGTCAACAATTAGCCACAAAGCGTCACGAGCAGAAGTTGGCGTCGAAAAATCCCCAAGCCCGCAATTGCCTTAAATAGCCACGGAGCTCAGCTGGGACAGCGCTCATTGACCTGCTAATGACCGTCATTAAAGTTCGTCAAGACTTGTGTAAACACGGCGACAACTGAAAGAGCTGCTGTCAGTCACGGTCTGTCGTGGAAACAAGCTATAACCAGGTAAACCAGGTATCCATGGAGGCTGGTGCTGATTCAACCATGTGCACAAAGGTGGTTTGAGCGATTAAAGATGACGCACGGATGACTTCACAGGCTCGTACAACGTCACCTACAAGGTCGCCTTGGACATCGTCGGCAACACACCGAGGTAAGCGTATTAAATAAGGCTTTGCAGAGGCGTTTAAATGTTGCAGGAAGTTCATTTTCACCGTCAATCTGCGGATGGGAGCATGTTTCCTTCTTTACTTGTTCCTTTAAGATGACCCAAGTTCGCGGGTGATAAGTATGAGTTATAACGTCACGCACACAAACACATGCACACACACACACACACACACACATACACACACACACACACACATACACACACACACACATACACACACACACACACACACATACACACACACACACAAACAGACGCACAGATAACATGCCTACATGTCGTTATATGTCTAGACATAAAGTGGAAACAATGCAAGCATTGCATAAGTAGCAATTGTAAGTACAAATGCAACCCTAAGTACATTAACTGTAAAAGTACAAACGTACACATAAATATAGTTATTTGTGATCTCAATGTACTCATTTTTTATATTTGTAGGGAAATCGAAAATTGAAAGGAAATTGAACCCTTTTCTTTAGCTCAGACTGCATGCATGACATCCCCTTTCGAAGATCTGCGAATTATCTAACAGTAACTAGGTGGTACCTCTTGTTGACAGTGTGGATCATCCTACAAAGTCGAAATTACCGTGCTGAAATCGTCGAACAGATATTTTAAGCATCGTTAGATTTTAAGAAAATCAAAATGCCTGCAAATTGATTATTGAGAAGATAAGATATATTATTATATAGTAGCTCATGTTTATTTTGTCATCAACGTCACACGCGAGAGACTACGAGTTCTTATAAGAGCCAAAGTGCACCCATTTTTGGTAAAGCATGTTCGTCAGGTAACACAATAGCACAGGGAGGTGCTTCAAGCATGGAGTTTTGTCCCTTGTGGATCACTGCGACCATACAAAACCGATAATACCCTGTTTCAAAAAGGTTGATGGACTTAAGCATGCGACAGTACTAAGTGCTACGTGTCTGTCATCTTTTCCCGACATGCTTTGCACGTTTTCGGCTGACAGTGGAATCGGTTGTCGCAATTTTTGCAGTTCTTACAGCAATACGAAAACAAGCCAGGGTCCTAGGACAGCTACAGTTTCAAATTTTCATCAGTTACGTTGACACAACGAACGCTCGCCAATCGTGCCAAAGCTGAGTAACAGATTGCGCATCTGCGTTGATTATAGTATTACACTCAACTCGCAGTTGCACGTCATTCCCTACCCTCTTCCGCTTCCAGACGATCTTTTTTGGGAAACAATGTGGCAGGGAGAAGTTCTCAAAGCATCATCGTACGAACATTATCCTTAAATTTGAACTTCGCCATGCAAACAAGTCTGCCACTGAAATAAATGCGCACAAATATTTACATTGAACGAATCGAATGCCGTTAGCAATCGCATCTGATCCAGTAATGTTTCAGAAAACCATGCCTGTTGCAAGGACTTGATCGTGTAGCAGCCTACATTGATTAATGAATCTTTACTGGGAAGTACGGCAATGATCAAATGCCAAGCGAAATTTGCCTTCTGCAGTCCAAGTGCAAAGTTCTTACAAGCTAGCGCATCTGGGATACCTAGAAGGCAGACGCGGACTTCGAATTTCAGCTGCGAGCGAAAATTGGCGCGAATGGTAGATTGTTTTTTTTTTTTTTTCTAATGTCATTGTATATTATCATTACTCATTGTTTATCTGCATGCCAAGTTTGCAAGAGTTTGCGTGGCATACCGTAAAGCTACCAATTGCTCCTCAACCTGCGATTGATCATGCGACTTGCCGCGAAGGTCAATATGGCTGCTGAAATGTCTTCGAATAGGTTATTATCCATTTAGTGAACATTTTAATTGCTTGAGGATTGCTCTAGCTTGTTAGGGAAAGGGTAAGGGTTATGGTTAGGGCTAAGGTTAGGCGTACTGTTATGGTTAGGGTTAGGGTTTGGGTTACAGTAAGACGTAAGCAAAAAAATAAATAAATTAATATGTAAACAAATAATAATTTAAATTAATAAAAAAAATAAATTAAGAAATAAAGAAATAAAGAAATGACATGCCAGCTAAAGTTTCTTTGTCAGTAACGGTGCTTACTTTAACTCTTCGTACCGAGGGGATGTATGCCTGAATCGAGCAAGGCCGGACCGGGGTTTGAACTCTCGCCGCTCTGAGGATACAAACGCGTTATCAACTAGGCCACGCGGCCGTCATGATCATAATACTGATAATAATGATACTAATAATAGAAACAAAAGAAGATAAAAGCAAGACGAATAATCATAATATGATCTGGGGCAGGCTGCCGAAACTGTGACGATCTCGTGCAACTTTTCAATTTAGAGCTATGTTCTCGTGATACAGTGCCCTCGAGGTCTCCTGGGGTTTCGAGGTCTTATTGGGACTCGACGCAGTTGCTCGGCCAGTTAAGTCTCGTCCCTTGGCCAGGACGAAACGTATGTAAGTCTAGGAATTTGAATGATCACAATTGTCATAAAACGAAGATGAAGCATAGGAAGAAGAAGAACAGTATGATGAAAAAGAAGAAGAAAAAGAAATAAAGCTTGAGCGTGTTTTTTTTCTTTCGGATTTAGTCGCTGAATCGGTCTTTGGTTCTCTATTACTGTTGTGTTTCCCTTAAATATAGATATGTAATTATCACTAGATTTTGTAGGCCTCTGAAGGTCAAGGGCTTGTTTTTCACGCAATGTTCATTGCCATTATATATATATATATATATATATATATATATATATATATATATTGCATGGTAGCCCACTCTCTTATCCATATCTTATAGAATAAATAAATTCTCTCTTAAATTCCCCTGTTAATATACTAGGATCTTTTGATGAGTGCGCATAGCACGACAACAGATTGTTAAGATATGATTTTCAAGGTGTGCCTACGTGTATAATTGCGTGTGCATTAGTGCGTGTGTGTGTGTGTGTGTGTGTGTGTGTGTGTGTGTGTGTGTGTGTGTGCTCGTTTGCGTATCTGTTTATCTGTTCATGCGTGTGTGCTTTTGGCACAGTTTAAAACTGTCCTCAATTGCTGGGTTATAACATAGGCCAGCAAAACTCGTCCGAAGAAATAAATATATATTTCAAATTTAAAAATATTTCAAATTTAAAGATAACCTTTTTTTAACGTGTATGTCCATGTATCAATCCCAATGAAATCACTCTAAAATATAAATAAAACCATACAGAGAATAGCATCATACCGTAACATTTCCTTGCAAGAGTCCCTAAGCAGGCGCGTATCCTGTATCAATCGTTGTGTGCAGCACCAAATTTCGCTATCCAGTTTGCGCAGTTGCCGTAACTTGAACGTAAGGTGGCACAATTTATAAACAAAGCCGTTTATTCACACAAGTCTCTAAACTAATCCGCGTATTCAATATTGTTCGACCACATGCTCAATATAGGCATGCGAAATCTTAACCGCTAGCTCGGCAGCCAGATTAGAAAGCTTAGCATTCAGATTTCACATCACTTCTTTAGCGCCATTCACCAGCGCTGTTATTCAGCCGTGGGTAAGTGTACGGGCTTATTGATTTTCAAGCACGGGCTACAAATCCAAATAGGAACGCTTGCTTAAGCTGATGAATACGATATGCGCTCTAAGATCACTTGTTGGTTGTTGTCAAGCACCGGAGTTCAATCTTGACGCCTCCAAAGCCAGAGCTATGAAAAGCGCTTCTCATGAATGCCTGCCCGTCTGCAGAGCATGGCTTAGGCACCTACGTGCCCTGAACCGCTTTCTCGCATGGCCAATGCAATCAATCAATTTACCAACCCATCCATCCACCCATCCATCTATCCATCCTTAAATCAATCAATTAATTAATCAATTAATCAATCAATCAATCAAACACAGCCAATCAAACAATCAATCAACCAACTAAGCAAACCAACGAATAAAAAAATAAATAAACACAATAAATAAACGAAAAAATGGCTAGCCTTACGTACGTTTCGTTCCGGCCAATAAATAAAAATGTATTAATACTAATAAAATGATATACAATATATACAATAATAATATACGATAACATTCAAAAAATAAATAAACAAATAAATAGACAAATTAAGAAAAATAAATAAATAAGCAAATGAATATATATTCGATTATAAATCATGAACAACTGCGCTAGGAAATAATAATAAAAATCAAACTTCGGCTAAAGTTGAATACTTAAGCGAAACAATTAGCACACAAGCGACATTCGTACAAGCCAATGCTATGCCAACGAGCGAACTAGACAATCAAGGGTAGGATCGCCTTTTAGCTAAAGCCAATTACTCAGGGATCGCTCTATATGCATGAAACTTTCCGTTGTCTACAAGACAAAGAAAGCTTCCACAAAGATTATAATTTTTGTAAAAACGGAGTAATGTTTCCAACTACAAGCGAGTATGCATGAACCAAAGGAAACTGAAAATTAGAATGGAACATGGTGACCACAAGGATGAAGAGGATAAATAATGAAAAGGAAGAAGAGATAGGAAACGTAAGAAGGGGTGTTAAAGGCATGCACTCGTCGTAAGAAGCGACCCATTCTAGTCGTAAGGAGAGAGAAGTCGTGTCATTTTGTCTTGTAAGGGACATAGTTGGCAAAGATGCATGGTAGCTTATTATTTTTCCAGACGGGAACGAGCTCAGATTTTCATCAGGTTGATATAAACCTCATATTGATCAATACCTAATTTTGCAAATAAAGTTGAGGTTGTCTCGTTGAAATCATAGAAGATAACAATTCTTATTGCTCGTTTTTGAAGGCTGCTAAATTTATCGACCATTGTTCGAAAGGTAGATTTTGTGTCCCTTGATTTAAATTGTAAGGCGATTACCACGTGGCTCTTATTTTGATCTAACGAGAACTATTTCTGTCCTCTGCACGTTATGGGAGAGTCTATAAGCCACCAGCCAATCAAGGATATAACTAGGTAATACGCCCATCGCATTTTTAATTTTCTTCACAGTCCGGGCATGGACACGTGCAGTGGTGTCTTAGCGAAGTGGTAGGTCTCCGCCGACCGTAGGAACAACTGAAAATCATTGACAAATGACAAATACAGCAAAATGACCTAAAATTAATCCCTGGGGAATGCCATGGGAGCCTTCCAGAGTCTCAGAGTCCATATTGGCCATGGCTAAGAGTTGTTTCCTGCCAATTACGTAAGTTATGATAACAACAATACATGATCAAATAAGATTGCAACATTCTACATGTGAAGGAGGTCTCCTCACTAGCAAAGCTAATCGGATTTGAGGAGCCCCCCGAGCCACTGAAGGCATTTTCCTTTTTTTCCAAACACGTAAATAATACATAATATACATAATATATAATATACAAGAGAATACTTTCATTAACGGTATCCAAGGCCCTATAAAGTTCAAGGAATAGTTCAACCACAAAATTTCCATCGTCTAAAGAATCTCAGATACTACGTCTAGGGAATCTTTAAACACCTTTATTGAGAAATAAATTGTTGTTGTTGTTGTTGTTGTTGTTAACACTATCCGTAATGTTTAATACTGCACGCCAGGTCGAGTGCCTTTCAATTGTTTTATACTTCTTCACGCATTGGTAAAGCCGTTTACCTTTCTCCACGACTTGGCTGATATTAGGGAGCGGTGATATAGCCCTGTACTTATTGCAGTCATCAGTTTAACCTGACTTTAAAATTGGTATTTTTTTTGGCATCCTGAAAGATTTTGCGAGAATGCTTCGAGTAAATGATTCATTGATTATGTGCGAAAGTGGAGAAGACTATTTTCTGGATTGGACTCGACCTTAGAAAGATTAGTTGGTACACCAACCAGACCCATGCTAGGTCAGATTTTAGAACGTTTCGTTCGCTCTCAACCTCAACTTTTGATGTTACTGGTAGAAACATGCTATGTTTTAGAGCTATGAAGTCTAAAGCTGGTTGTAGAGGTTTGAACTTTTTTCATCAAGACATGTACCTGCATTTGCAAAGCAATTGTTAAAAACTATTGCTATGTGTTTTGGCTCATATGAAGAAGCTTTGCTTTCAACTTTAAATTTATACGGGATATTTGTTTCCCTTGCACTCGCGAAATTTGTTTCATGACTCCAAGTCTTTCTCAAATTTGGTTTAATGTCGTAGGACATAGCTTTCATAATGGTCTTGCTTGCACGTTCTGCTCGTTCAGCGTTGCTTTCTTTGTCATGTTTTTCGTCTTGAAAAAATGTATGCAAATTTCGGTCTCTTGAGTGAATTTCTGATCAGATGTCATGCGTTATTTATGGTTTATCGCGCAGAATTATTTCTCTGTCTATCTCACTTGCTCAATCACTCATAAGCCAATGGAAGTACCACAAAGGACATATTAACAGTAGACTGCTGGAGGTAAAAGTAATTAATTCTACTTTTCAAAACACCATAGGAAATTCACCATGCAACAAGCTGAAAAACTTGAGCAATCGCTTAAATTAAAACTACCAATTCTGCCTCTACTGCCAGAGGAAGCAATTGATGGGTTGGCCGAAGAAGACCGGAAATTAACGGAAGACATAAAGGAAACCATATTTGACCTGGAATTGCTATTAAGTATGGCGAACAGATCTTATGCTATTTCGACTACGAGAAAACACGCACGACTGCCTAGGCCGCTGCAAGAACGTCACTACAACTACCGAGTCCACTGCAATTACTGAGGACACTGCATCTCTTGAGTCCCCAGCAATTACCGAAGCTATCACAGCTCCCGAAGCAACTACAACTACCGAATCCACTAAAATTACCGAGTCCACTGCAACTACTGAGGCCATTAAAACTGCTGAGACGACTGAAACTTCTGAGACCACCACAATTTCCGAAGTTACTACAGATTCCGACGATTTCTGTTGTGCTTAAAGCAGTAAAGCGTTGCAGACTAAGCAGACCTCATGTACTGATGTCACGTTCGTTCAATTTCTCTAATTGCAAGTTTTCCCATTTTATAACGAAGTCAACGCTTGCAAGCGCTTGCGATTGATGGAGAGGGGTTACAAATTGATAATAAGCAAAAACTTAAAGGGAGGCCGTCCAATTGCACATGAGCATGCTCTATCCCTTTGTGGCAAAAAATTACTCATTCACACATTTTTTATCTGATTACCCCCATTTTTTTGTACGTGACTTACCGCAAATTTTGTTTAAACGGAATCATTAACTAACAATCAAATGGTTAGTCTTACGTTCGTTTCGTCCCGGTAAAGGGACGCGTCAGAGACCTTTGGTTGGAGTCTTAACTGGCCAAGCACAAGCTATCGTCACAGTTAAGTTCTCCGTTCAAGTGAAGTAATCAAATGCGTCCCTGTTTGGATCGCTTGTGTGTTTCCATTTGTTAGTTAATGGTGCAACTTTTCAATGGAGAGCTATGTTCTCATGAGGCGGTGCACTCGAGATCTCCAGGGGTTTCGAGTTCTTAAAGGGACTCCAAGCAGTTGACTCGGTCTGCAAGACCACACCGTGTCAAGAACATAATAGTTAGATCGCTACGTTCCTGTCATGCAGTTGACTTCAGTCATAACATCTATACTTTAACATACTTTGAAGATCTTTATTGCTAACTATATTATAAATACGTCAGCAAAAACGAAAGCATAATAAGCATTTCGATAACGATATGATCAGTAGATAGAAAATCCGCAACTATGACAGGCACGTGGGACGTCTTCATCGCCAAACATGCAAAAATGAAATCATATGCTTTCTGATTGGTAATATAGTATGTAAAGTTATGCAAACAAGACTTATAAGAGTGTTGCGCTTCTCTATTGAACGTCACCTAATCTGCGTTAAGTTTACAAAACCGTCTTGGAATCGCTGGAGGAAGAAAAATCTCGTTCTGTCGAAAGGTCGCATGCACGCGATCGATAGATTACTTAGAAGGTTCTATGAATCGAATTAAGCAGTAGCCGGGATTCGAGAGAAAACAGCCGGTCTTTCTGGAAATCACTGCCAAAAGAATCAAGTCTTATCTCAAGCCAAAAAATGTCAACGCCTGGCTAGAAAGCCCATGCATGAGTATCTTCATTAACAACACAGAAAAAAAGAGATTATAGATACCATGCATCGACTTCTTGCACTCAATCATTCACCAGGTCAGTTCATTCTTCAATGTCCACCTATTCTTACCATAACTACATAGAACATCAGTCGTTAATAGTATTACCATTAGTCAAAGCAAAAGCACTACGCAATCACTTCAATGAATAAACCAATATCAAGATTCGTACATAGATATACTATAGCGACTGTAAAATATTCTTGTGCAATTAAAGGACTTAACTCCAAGGACTATACCGATAAGTGGGTAAAACGCAATTACCTAGCAACATCAGCCCTATCGCTTACCCAAACACAATGTATTAGTTGTACAATGGTATCCTAAACGTATTTCTTGAAGATCACTGCACTTCATGGGATATATTTTTGAAAAACAAGCTAGGGCCAAAAAGGCTCATTGGGATCCAAAGACGAAATTCTTATTTAAGTAAGAAATGGTTCTCGATGTAGTGCATAGACACCGGTGGAACTTACTCACAATGTGGTTTTCGAAAGAAAGCTCTCGATTTATCATCTGACGAAGTCTCGAAAGCAACTAGGAGAAGTCCATATATCATTGATTTCCTCCAGGACCACTGTCTAGCTATTCTTGTATTTAAAATATGCATTAATCCACTGTCCAATCAGCACCAGGTAGGAAAGCCAGTTAATCAAAATAAAACAATAACGTAGCTAGCTTTTTGTCGAGGATGACCTCCAAACCTTTGACTCTAACTTAAATATGCAATAAATATTTCTGCAAAGTTTTATAATATATTCAACAGTCACTGAACAGCATCTGTTAATACTCGGCAAAAACTTTTCCATGATCTAGTAATCCTGTAAACCTTGATGAGGTGAACTTTTGTTGTAAAAGTTTTTGAGACTAGTAAAATTCCTTGCTTACAATGATGAATATGACCATTATTTTCTTTAAAAAGCTGTCGGAAACGTGCTCAATATAATGGCGGCACACTTTCTAGCGACCCATGATGAAGATTTTGTTTTCACTTTATTGTAAGTCAAAGTCCTCAGTTAACAAATACACAATAATTAGGGACTTTTATGGTTATGCTAACTTACACAGTTTAAATGAAGAAGCCCCAGAGTATATGCTATGATGCATTAAAATTCAAGCTAAGCCCAACTTGTTTTTACTGGCGCTGCACTGCGTCTTCACGCTGTCCAGGTTTGAATAGCCTCAATGGCATTCTGTTCGTTTAAGAAAACGACCATTTGGTTACATGCAAAAGCGCACATTGTGTATGATAGAGAAGCTTAGAATCGCAGGATTACATAGACCTATCAGGCTAGAAGGGACATATCGTTTTATTGGTTAAGATGAGGCTGAAACCTTTGCAGATGCAGGTACGAAGGGGACTTAAAGAATGTGTTGTTACTTACAGAATGGCTTTTGAGTGGTTTCTAAAGACTTACGCTCATGCAGCACGACTTATATGACGGGGTATTGAGCTGCCAAAGACTTACTACATACTGCTAAACAAAAAACAAGAAACATTCCGTTTGACAAAATTTTCAAGAGCTATTGGTGAAGAGCTAAAATCATTCGACAGAATATGCAAGTGATCTGTAGCATTGTATAAGTCAGGCGCTTCATGAGTAAAAAAACGGCTTTTTATAAAGTTTTTCTTGACGGTCATCGTTTTTTGCTTGCTCGGTGTTGCAGGCCAGATGACATGGGACAGTCATTTAAAGACACTTTGTCATCTGGAAGTCCAACTGTCTCTTGCTGTACTCACGGCCGAGTATGACCAAACCGTGCGCCCATGCTTGCAACTCATGTCCACTTCTGCAGCCTGCTTTGAACTTATGCACAGTTTAACTTAAGACCAACGACTTGTATCTTCTTTTAAACGTTTGCTGAAGGGTCTGTCGATACGTTTTTTTGCGTAGTAACTAAGACTGCTTTATTGTGTGTCTCACAAGGTTAAGACCTTGATTTTCCGTGGTTTTATTTTACAGCATCTTCCATAAAGATGGCCCCTCCATTTATCACATTTTCCATGGTCTTCCACTTCATTGCATCAAGTAAGTACTACCTTCAGGCGGTAAGCTATGTTGCTTTATTAGATGAAGCTCGGGAAGTCAACCTTGCAACTGCTTTCGTGCGTCTTAAATTTATGACGGTGCTTGATGCTTCGCGTCCACTCACACGAGTGGTTGCCATATGACTCGGTGATATAGGGCAAATCTGTATATTTTAGCGCGCATGAACATTCTCATGCGCTGCCTAAGCAGACGAGCAGCAATTCAATGCTTGTTCCTATTATAATAAGCGAAGAAAATCTCAGTACTGCATCCTTGGTGGCCTATATTCAACTTCTGTAGTAAGCTAATAAGCACTTTGGTACGAGGCATATAAGCTTATGAAGTTTAAATGTGATGACAACGCAAGGCCGAATCACTTCAACTGCAAGAATTTTGCTTGAAATCTCGATGTCTTACCTGGCTATCCGATGAATCGGTGTATTAAGTTTGGTTTATATTTAAATAAAATGACTCTGCTAAGTAACGAAAAAGTGGTCTTTATTCATCGTCTGCCTCTACTGCAGCCACGTTTTGCAGCTCCCAGGGGCAGAAAAACAAACTTTGAACCAGCAGATTCACGAGCTAACGAAAGTGAGCAGGTGCATTATCGAAGGGTGAAATGCAAGGGCAGAACGCTTTTAACAATAGAACTGACTCGAGAAAATCTCGCAGTTAAACCGATGTTAAAGCTAAGGATGTCTCTTAATAGTTGTTGGTTCAAAATCAATTAATTTAAGTCATAAAAAAGAGCAGTACTGATTTCTATCAGACTTGGATCTGTAGCAGGATTTCTTCAAGTCCTGCTCAAGCAACACTTCCAGATTGTATTTATACAAAACACAATGGTGGGATTTAATGGAAGGCATGGAGGGTCGTACCCTTGGCGACAACCATGAGCCACGTGGTTTTTAAAGCTTCGTTCTGGCACTGACTGAGGAAAATGCATCTGCATTTAGCTGAGGATTCATGCACAGCAAGCAAGCTGAATCCAAAAAAAAAAAAAAAAAAAAAAAATGCGAGTTAAATGTGATCCTCGCTCAGACTAATATCATTAAACCGGGCACTTAAATACTCACTCTTCTAAGGCCTTCCACTTTTGACAATGCAACCAAATGGGTTACCTGTTGCCCATATAGTTACAATTGCTAAATGCAGATTGTAGATATAAGGCGGAGTCGATTGGCACGAGAAATATTGATTGTAAACGATAGCTTGAAAGAAGAAATTTGTTCTACTGTAATTTTTTAGGGCACGCTCGTATGTATCCCCCCCCCCCCCCCAAAAAAAAAGATTGCCTGTGTAAAAAAACTCAGAAATCGTTGTTTTCCTCCAATAGCTATTCCACGGTCCCTTGGCAGGAGACTTTTAACGGTTTACAAATTTCAGCTTGTTATAATTACAGGTCGTGTTATAATTCAAGGTCTTGTTACGAGTCTTCTGCGTTACGCTGTTATTAAAGCCGGGGTTCGATTTTTTTGAATTATTTTCCAGTTTCAGGACAACTCTACTCACCACCACGACTTGATCCTCGATCACTATCAGGAAAGCTTTCTCTTCCAAGCGCATCTCGTCTAATCATCGAAGATGATGGTTTTGAGAAAGGAATCACTCAGTCCCCTGAGATCAGTCGTTTGAGTCTGGCGGCAGCACCACGTGTATATAAAACTTTGCCTAACACAGAGAGGCAACCCGGGGAGTATCTCTCTTTAGTTCAGTCAATACCCAACAGGACCTCAAACTTTAATAAAAAATTGCGAATCATTGGCTCGGTAAAAGAAGCGTCAAATAGGGCGCATGCATCAAATCTGATAACAGCAAATGTGCTTTCTAGCCTACAAAAGAATGTTCAGCAAAGTCGCCTGACTGCGCCAAATCATATCGACAGAGTCAATAGTGGAGCGCGGTTACAAGCTCAAGTGACTGCAAAAAGCTTGAACAAATCTTCTGGAGTGTTCTTTACCACGCAAAAGCAAAATGGCGTTTCTTTTACGGGTCCTATTGTGCAATTTCCAGTGCGAAAAATTTCTGCACAGACTCGGGTAGTACCTCAACTTGGCTCGCTAGTGAGAGCTGGTGTTCCACTTATGTACCCAGTTCCAGGCATGCATCCTTCTCAGAAGGAATTTCGCCAAGCCAAGCAGACGCAAGCACTCCAGCGAAATAACCATCTCAGGGTTAACCAACGCTTTGAAGTAGTCAACACGTCAGCAAGAGCTATTATAAGCCCACAGTTAGCTAGCAAGCTTGTAAAAACCCTTTCCCTTGGTACCAGCAAGCCCGAGCAAATGAAGCAGCGCCAAGGAGCAACCGTGAATGGCTTGCAAAGTAACAGTGGAGTGGTTTTGAGACAGGCCGATGCTCATATGGGTAACAATCCCGTTGTGAATCAAATCAATAAACCCATTCGACAACTCGAGAAGAAGAACAGTCTAAACGCTAACCAACGCATTGGAGTAGGCAACACAAGAGCCATTATAAGCCCACAGTTAGCTAGCAAGCTTATCAAAACCATTTCCTTAGGTTCCAGCAGACCCGAGCAAATGAAACAGCGCCAAGGAGCGCCTGCAAATGCAGTCCAGCGTAACAGCGGAGTAGCAACAAGGCAACGCGACTTTCATGGGAGCAGGAATCCTGTTGCAAATCAAATAGAAAAAACTGTCAGAGTCGCCAGCCGAATACAACAGTCATTGCGATCCGCATCAAGCAAAGTCGTAAACGGTCGAGCATTGAACGCTATAAATCGTACAAGAGCGTATAGCACATCAGGATTGAAGAAGACTTCTATTTACAGACCAGGAGAAGGTTGGGTTAGTCTTCTGGGAATGTCTGGAACATTTTACTCCCCTAATAAGCGTTGGGACGAGCAGATATCCCCAGCTGTTGAAGAATCCAGTAGTGGTATATCAAGAGGTTACGCGAAAAATATTATTTCAAATCTTGTTGAAGGAGGTGAGAGACAGTTGGTTCATCTGAGCGACGACGTCGAGCAATTTATTAGCAGCCCTTTAGAGCAAATTCCAGGTGTTGGTAGTTCGTCAATCGGTGGTGGAACGGGTAGCGACATTGAAGGTCATGTTTATGAAGTGGACGAGATGCCTCCGTCAACCGTCAACCACAACCGCCGGAATTTGAATCCTCTTAGTTCTGACCGCCTAAAGGAAGACGTCATGGAAGAGTTGCAACTCAGTAACATCGGTGCTGCAGTGACTCGACCGCTACTGCACGGTGTGCCCACGTTTCGACCAGTGAACGGAAAGAACGCAATAAATTCTGATGTCATCAAGATCCAGGATGATCCTGCGTATAGCCATTCTGAGTACAGAATGCCCCATAGGCCTCACGGACAGCCGTATGTGTACGATCACATGTATCATCATCACGTACATCGACTAGGATCACGCAGGACCCCATCAAGTGGCCATCTCGGCATGCCAAGCTACGTGGGCGAAAGTTATACCAGTTCACTCCCAGATAGCGATTCATCATCTTTTTTTCATATGACGTCTCCAGGGGAACAAGTCAGTATTCCCAATTTGGACTACGCGTCAACAGTAGGGCATATCGAAGAGAGCAACGGCTACGGTATGTATTCTTCCTCTCATCACCATGGCGAAGGCAATGGATTTATTCACGACTATAGTTCACAGGGAAACCACCATGGCTTCAACCATGAAATCGGTGAAGACGGTCATGGTGGTGGAGGTAGCTTTGGCCACGTGTTTGCAACTGCCGACAACGTGCACGGCTACGGGCATGAAGTTGGCACCTTGGAACACAATTACGTACCTCCTCTCTCAAGCGTGTCTCAGCATTCCCAGGAGATTGTTCACGACATTGCAAGCTATGATAACCATGGAAACGCTTTGGAGAATGCATTGAGTACTTTAGGCAGATACGACGTGGCAGGACATTCGGCCATGGATGGTTCAAGTCGTGCTCATTTGCATGATTCAAGTGCCCAGCGCGACGCAGCCATGTTTGCTAGTTCAATCGGGAATATTGGTGTCCATAGTCACACAGCATCTAATTATCACGGAGGCACTATGCATGGCCATGATGATAGTCTGGGTGTAGGCGGAATGTATGGTCACGGATCATCGCACACGTATAATTTAGGTGGATCTATAGGTAAGAAATACATAATGATATACAATAGATGTGATTGGCACCAACGTAGACCGAATTGTTTTTGTTTTTGTTGGTGTTGTTGTTGCCTCCGTTATTGCTGCTGTTGTCTATGTATCCTCATATAACACCCGAGCTATATATATGTGTATATGTATATATATATATATATATATATATATATATATATATATATATATATATATATATATATATATATAATCTATAAGTAGAACGAGTGGGGTAATTAACGACAAATCTCTGCGCGGCCGAGTGAATACATCTTTACATCTACATACATGTTGCTCATAATGGATGGAATGCAGCTAAATGATCTCAAGAAAAAAAAATACTATACAACCTAAACGTACCTCACTTTGAAGCTCTCCACCGAATATGGCTGTGACAATCGTATCACTGCCATTGCTAAACTTTGGAGATTGAAGGAGTTCATTATGTACACAATCTAGCAGATAGTGCATAAACTCGTGCGCGTCATGCTGCTGGTAGCCCCTGGCAGACGAAAAGTTAGCCCTTAGTTAAGAAGCAATAAGTCTCACTAGACACCTTAAAAATCTACGCATCAATATCTCACAACACATTGATAGCAATGCATTCTCCGGAAAACGACATAAAACGAAAAGAAAATATGAATCTTACGGGTTTAGGATTTCTTGACAATAATAGAGTAGATGTGTCCAGTTATTCTTATCTAGGGTTGCAGACTATCTTCTATAGGGGCGAGGAAGCGAATGCTTATATACAAACTGTTTTTTTTTTTTTTTCAACCCCAATATGAAGGTAGCCGCTAAGACCATGGATGATATGGGTCGATTGCGCATGTTATGTCTAGAGAAGCAATATGCTTCAAGATATATTTTTTAAAAACGGCGGTCCGGGCCCAGTGCGGTCTGGAAAATTACTAATAGAGCGACCGTGGATGCACCAGAATTACAACTATGGAAGATCTCCACCTCAGCGAGTCCAATGCCCGGATCAGAAATATCACAAAACTGGCCGCCCAATAATCTCTTTCCAATAAAGAGAAGGAATTGTTTGTGGTCCTCATCGCTTGTGTGTAGCTGGTTTCATTCGCCCATAAATGCCGATAGTCAGCAGGCCAGAGCTCGAAAGATGACGGCGACCGCTGATGTAAAGAATCAACGAATCTTGCAGGGTACTGAAGAGACTTGTTTAGCCATCGGAGCTTTCTAGTAAAAGAAAGTCAGTGTGATCAGTTCTTCCAACAAGACCCATAACTTTCCTTAAAAATATTTGATTGCCATCTGAGAAACTGCCCGACTTGATGCATTGCATTTTTTGAAAGTTCCTAGATAAGTGCGAGATAAACAAGAGGCGAGGTTGCGCTGACGGCGCTGCAGACCAGGCCTCGACATACAGTCTTACTGTGAAAACCAGGCCTTGAGACACAGTGTCACCGTGAAAATCAGGCCTTGACATACAGTGTCACCGTAAAAACCAGGCCTTAACATGAAGTGTCACTGTAAAAACCAGGCCTCGAAATACAGTGTCACTGTGCAAAGACGCCCGTGTGGTATTCCCGTCTCTGCTTCTTCGCCGTCTTGAATTGGCTTCTCATCATCCAGATTTTCCATTTAAAAAAAATATCCTTAGCCATACCGTCTGGGTCGATGCAGTTCTGCTAGAGCTTGGAATGAGCGTCCTCGAGATAGAACACCTCCCAGAAATATTATTTTCAAAATTGTTTGCAGTTGGTTTTCAGCAAGTGCAACACGGCATACGCCACTGTGTACGATGCCATTCGAGCTTGTTGCCTGAATCTTGGAACGGTCAATAAATTCACAAGTACTATGAGACCTTTTAAAAATCGCGATGTCCGGATCCTGTGAAGAATCAAGAGAAACATTCATGGTTGTCTCTAAG
>QQSS02091751.1:0-17001 GCA_003687565.2 Craspedacusta sowerbii
GATAGATAGATAGATAGATAGATAGATAGATAGATAGATAGATAGATAGATAGATAGATGGATAGATAGATAGATATTCACATATATACCTAAAGCACACCGTACACACTGCATACCTTGATTTCGAGAAGCTTTCGACGCATCTGTGATAGAGCTGAGCAGGTCAATAAAAGCTGACTTTCCGGCATCTACAACACAAGAACAAGTTTCTACATTCAAACGCATTCAAAGCCAATTCCAAAGCATGCAAATACTAATTGCTACAAGCGATTATCATTCCATATTTGTCCTAGCAATATTAAATAGATCACCTCGTCAGCCCATATTCTGGCGGCATCCATGGCTCCGTGCGACGATAGCAAAAGGTAAACAACAAATGCTGATCGATAAAGGCAAGAAATGCTAATAAAAATGCAAAGCAAAGCAGCTTATAAATAGGAGCGTAATAATGAGAAGAGTAAATTTTGCAAGGACTAATAATAAAGATATACGTTTGGAAAGCATCCTTACGGACGAGGCAACTCTTGAAGTGAAGGAACTCAAAATCAGCAGTATGACCTCTCTACTAACCATTAGGCAGCACATCTTTCTCACGGTTCTCGCTAAACAACGTGACGATCTGAAAAACGCTCAAGTGAATGAGGTGGGCAACATCGCATATCTGCTTCTTTACACTTGTCCCTAGCAGCAACAACAGAAACGGCAACAAACATTATTGAGATCGCATTCTTCGGATTCGTAAAATTATAATCAAAATTAAACGATGATATATTTATTCGGTAACTTATTCGCTAGCGACCAAGTTAACGCTACCAATACTACAGCAACATAGTTATACAAAGAGCATTGTCAAAATTCCAGATAACATACTTCTGCGTATACGGCATGGTTCTCCCAGGAACCTTTCGTACACTTAATGACGATTGCGCATCCTATCTACTTCACAGCATAAAAGGTGCTGTACAGAGGCGCTCATAATTTTCTTAAAGCTTGTATGATCCCGATATTATAATCTTAAACTTAAAGTGGACTACATAGATACTTAGAGCCTCCGGCTGATAGTAGCCCGTGTTTCTCTTGGAATACGAGAGGCAGACCAAAGTATACATATTAAGGAATAAGGATATTCGATTTGCACGAGGTAAGGGCGCATGTTTATCATTAGGATACATGTTCAGCTGTATTAAACGAAAAAACGTTTCGGCTTAATTTCCAAAAGACATATAGGAAAGAACAAATGCAAAATGAAACCTTCGAGAGGCTGAACAAGTAAGGCACCTGCTAGCCTTACCAGTAAGCTTCGATATTTGGACTCAACAATGCGCATACGTTACAAACAAGTTCGATTCTCGTCAACAATAACACCTAGAAATTAGTACAAAAATAACTCTCGATATCACCTGAGCATCAGAGTAGGCTAATGCAGTGGTTCTTTTTCACTTCCAAATAGCATTATGTTTATTCTCTTAATATTCTGAGAAAGTAAATTTTTGCGGAAGAACTTCTCTTTAATCCTAAGTTTTATGTTCAAAATAACACAAATCTCATGTATGATTTCATGCGAGCAAAAAGACTGGTGCCATCTGCAAAGGTGAATACGTGCAGAAGACGGACTCTTAATATCTCCTCTTTTATCTCATTTATGCTTAAAATATTTCTGATGCCATTACGCAGTCCTAAAAGGTCAATTTGCAGTTGAGATCTCTTTTGCCAGATGTGGGCTAATATTTACAAAGTAGCCGTCAAATCCTGAGGCAACTTTCACTTAGAATAAAAATCCTTTCACAACAGTGGCCAATCATCTATTGCTTTCTTGCTTCCTACTACTTCATTCATTATGTTCGATTGGTATTGGGGTACTGGCTTAGAGTAATAGCTTTTCTTGGCTGCTTCGTTCAAAAAATTCTCGCGACTTAAGCATACCTTGCATACTTCTGTAAAAGACATCCGTAACAGCAGCCTGGAAGATACAAGCAAGTGTGAATGGCTTATCCTTGCACGTACATGGCATCATGAACCATAAACCTCATAACATACGAACAGAAGCACCGTCAAGCATTCCTCTAGCAAGCACAACATGTCATAGCAAAAAGCGGAGCGCCAGTTGCTTAAACGAGAATTCGACGGACGTCCCTGGAAATACAGTACACAAAGACGAACGCAAGATTTTCATAAAAATCCCAGTGAACAAAAGTTGCATCGCAAACCAAATGATTTTAACTAGACAACGCGGTAACAAGCTAGACCAGCTTATTATACATACAGACGCGATACTTACGATTTACGATTTTTTAAAAATCTGGAACTAAGAATTAAGACAACTCTCAGTAATTGATCTACCAATAAGAATTCCCTGTAAGTAAAAACACTGAAAAAAATATCAATTCAACATACCTTACGGGCAAGGAGGAACTCTGAAAACACTTGCTTCGGCGATAAATCATCCAGTAGAGCAATCGAGCAAAGACTTTCAGCCAGCGCCTACAGGAAGTCGATGATCATGTCCATAAATCACTCGATCAGACTAGACAGACTAGTCGAATAACTAGTTGCATTTTCATACAAACCATATCGAGCGAAAGAACTGAATCAGAGGCTCAAAACGGCCGCGAGTACATGTATGTATCATATATACATAAATACATTTAAAGAAAAAAAAACAATACAGTCATTCAAGATGACTTAATAGTCATTAAATCATAAAACAAAAGAAAATATCAAATACATGCTGTACCCTGTCTGGCAAAGTTGAGTCTTTTATTGAATCTCTTGCTCCCTTAAAATTGAAAAATGCTAATGCGTGTAGTTTGAACTTGATTTCAAATAATCTACTCGCTATTAGTACAGAGGAGTTACTAAACACTAATTTAAAAGATGTAAAAGCTTCCAACAGAGCAGCGAAGTATACGCACATACGAGATACCAGAATAACAGATATCAAAAGTCGTTCAGACTCAAATCAAATTTCCCATGCACGGTCAATTAACGGTCCTCCAAGGAAGAAAAAAATTATTCAGCAGCTGATACGAAACGAGAATATATTCATACCTTAAGAATCGACGGTCTGAAATGACTGATCGCAGCCCACTGGTGGTGCAAAATTGGGAATGATGCCTAAAACGAAAAATTTAACTATACAAATAGTCTCTCTGAAAATAAAAGTCCGAAAGAAAACATGTACCCCAATTTAACTACGTATGTTTCGAAGAAATAAGTGGAACTTCAATTTTCAAAAGCGTCAGGATTTTTCTGCAGTTTCAGCAATAATAATCAAATTGTAAACACTCACAAGCATCAAAAACGAAACAGCGCTAAATCGAAAACCAGTAACAAGCAATACTAACAAAGACATCCCTTTGCAACTTCCTTTTGTTTGCATCACCAGTGTTAATATGCAGGCTATTGTTTACTATGTACTGCGCAAGCAGGTACAACTGTGCCGCAGTGAGGTACTGGTGTAGGTCTAGAGCGCTCCAAATCTAAATACAAACGAGAAAAATCACCCAAACTTAAAAACAAACAAGATAACAAACTAAAAGATCAATGCCATTGCCTCAAATAATAGTCACTATATCTTTCGTTTTTCCGCGAACAAAAATTATGTTTTTGATTTTTACGCCTCTACCTTCCGAAGGCCTGTCAATAGAAGTCTACTACACGAAAAAACTGAAAAATATAAAAATAAAAATCCCTGTCATAAGGAACTATCCAAGTTCATTAATCCAGCTCCTCAGCCTTATTTACCCCTTAATTCCTAAATTATTAAACTAAACTATAATAGATATGGGTTCTCTCATGAAAGGGCCAACCAAGGAATGACAGATAACTATGCAACTTTGCAAACGAAACTCAGGTTGCTTCACAACATTACGAGATGAGACACGTGTACAAAATATTATACTATGCATTGACATCTGAATAAACAGGTAAAACGGTGCATATCGTTATGCGATTTCGGCTTGCGGCCAAAGAGAAAGATTAAAATGCAGAAGGTTAAGAGCTTGAGTTTAACAAGCCCAAACACACATGCGAAACTGCATGGGCATAAACTTAGTGAAAGTTTAGATGAACAAATTAATTTCAAAAAAAATATATTCCAGACTTGAACAAACTCAGCCATAGGCCACTATGAAAACTTAAAGCACTTCCTATAACCACCAAACCTTCTCTGGAGTGTCAACAAGCAACTCCATTTGTATTGCAAGACTGTAGAATGCTTTTTCCTTAGCCCTATAACAGAAGCAAAAGCCTAATTTACAAAAATGGATGATGCACATTGCCAAAGGGAAAAGACGTCACACAGCCTGTATACAGCGTTCCTAACAGCTTTAAGTAGGGCAACACAGCATGAAAATGGAAGTTGCAATTGAAACATCGCTCCCGTTAGCAAGAAGTCAATAGCAATTAATCGAGAAGGTCGCAGAAACTATCAATAATTGCTTAAAACAGGAAATTGATGAATTTATTATAGAGTCGACAGCTATTGTTCAATCTTCCAAATTGATACAAGTTTCAAAACCGCAAAGAGAGCAGTAAGCATCGAAAAACTTTCCACGTACAGCACAAACAAAAGGAATTGGAGAGTCTTTAAACAAATAACTTCAAAATACTAATGAGCGCTCTAGGACCTCCATTAAACATATCAATTCCATGAAACAGCAACAACTTAACAAAACCACAGGCTTAGGACTAGCACAGCAAGCACTTACTCATTATTATGGTTTACATTTAACTTTTTAATAGCATTTCCTTTCACTCTACCAAAGTCAGCACAAAGCTTTCCAATTGCATCAATGGCTGAGAATACCTGCAGGCAAGTACGGGCTAAGGATGAAGACCGAGGCAATAATAAAAAGAAAACATCCTTAGCATGGGTCGACGTAAAATTTATCAGCCGAGCCACAAATTTCAGGAAAGCAACAGCCAAACTGCCGACAGGTGAAAGTGACTAAGAAAGAACAGCAAAAGTTGTTTAACACACCTCACATGTAGCAGTCTTCATTTCTGATATTGTGTCTGCAGCATTGATCAAGTCACGATAACGCTCACTAAAAAAGGAAAGCCAAATTTCTCTACAGAAACGCATGCAGATTAGCATATACACATAACTAAACAAACTTAGCCTTACTTATAAATTAACGCAAAGTACAACACCTTAAGGTAAATTCGATTCTCAGAGACAACTGAACTAACTTAGAGAAAGTACCACGCAATATCTCTGTAGGGTGTCCTCGCAAACATAAAAACTTGATCCAACTACACTTAAATGTCAAACTAGCAAGACCAAAATGCTGTCTTCTTCACATTAACACATTAGCAAGAAAGAGCAGTTCATATATCCTATCATTCCACGTATGAGCAAGGCCATGGAGTGACAGCTTATAATTTTGGGACTGCTACCCACTAGGGTACGTTCCTGGATTTGTTCGCAAGAAAATTTTGTATTAAAGGATCGCAGTAAGTCATTGCAGCTAAAAACGTCGCCGACTCTTATGGCAACCTAGCGAGCACGTCTAACTTAGAAATAGCAGTTTAGCTTACACAAAAAAACCCAGCTACATTCATCCCGTCACCCTAAAAAAAACTAGGTAGTGGCCAACAACTGCTCTAGCAGAAAAGCTCATTCATAACAAAAAGCACTTATACAACATAACACATAACTAGTGGCTACAAAGCAAACTGGCTAACAATGGCAATGCAACAAAAAGTCGGAACCAATCACGCAATGTGGGGTTTATTTATCCATCGGCTTTTAGCTTCATTTTACGATTGATTACGGGCGTGACCGACGCAGAAGCGAATCTAGAGAAACGGAAGGCCATTTAGCAGACAGCGATGGCCATTACGAATTAAGGACTATTTCGAAGTATGATCCCGGACAAACAGAAGCGAATCATATGACGGATCAAATCGCCGAGCGCACCAAAGCGCATTTCGAAGCAACGTCGGGGAACTCCACCATTTGGATCATTCACCGTCCGCAGCATAGAAACTTCGAAGGAAACGAAAGCAGATCCAGTTTTGCGAGTCATCATGCGATGTCTTACACTGATGGCCGGACTTAGTAAACTAAATTCCAAACGAAATGCGGTAACACTTCAAGAAACGTGTGGACCTCGACAATGGAGGCCTGTTATGGAGAACACGCGTCAGCATTCCCAAGAAGCATCGGAAGTAATTACTGGAATGGCACGAAAGGCATCCTCCAATCGTTTAGATGAAAAGTATAGCGAGAACCTACGCTTGGCGGCCGAAAATCGATCAAGATACCGATAGCATAGAGGGCACTGCAAAAAATGCCAAGTGTCTCGAAGTGCACTACAGCAACCGCCGGGACACCCATGGGAATTTCCGACGCGGCCCTACCAATATTGGCTTCATTGGTGCTGCATTCAACCGGTTTTGGTTGATTGTGGTAGACGCCTGTACCAAATGGCCTGAATTGATGTCCGTGTCGACTGCAAAAAGCGAATTAACTACCAGGGCGATGGCGATGTGTGCTCTGCTTGTTTTTGTTTTGCGGTTGTTTTTTTTTTTTTGTATTCTGGTTCGTTTAGTCTGAAGATGGTCCAAGAAAGGACCGAAACGTCACAAAAATTAATAGCTTTATTCTTTGTCTTGAAGAAATACTAGGGCACTTGCAAAAATATTTGCTCGGTTTGGAAATCCCGAGTAAATCGTATTCGACAAAGGCAGCCAATTCAACAGAAAGGAATTCCGGAATTTAATGAAAAATCTCCAAATCAAGAACATCTTCACGAAGCCATGTCATCTGCGGTCAAACGGCGAGGCAGAACGATTCGTACGGACATTCAAGAATGCGGTCAAAAACTCGAATTCGAAAGAGTTCGCTCTGGATGTCCAGAAGTTTTTACTGGCGTATCGGAATACACCAAATGCGACGACGGGCTCGACGCCAGAAGAATTGCTGATGGGATGACGACTGAGAATGACGCTCGATTTGATTTTCCCGAACCGGAAAATTGGGTTGCTGATCAACAGAAGAAGATCACCGGAATGAAAGCGCATCTCACTCGAGATCGGTCTAACTGCGAGGACTCGAAATTATCCCTGGGGCAAGAAACGGACGCTAGGGGTTGTGCGGAAGAAGACTGCTGACCTACCTGATCGAAGTCCGAGGCCGAATCTGGAAACGTCACATCCATCAAATGAGTCATCGACAAGTCAGCTCAGAAGAGCACGAAGAAATAAGGCAATACGAATCCGAAAAATTGCCACCACAGAGCAGAGGTACCGCCACAGATAGTTGCCGCGAACACCAATGTTACCACTAGCACCCCTTCAGCCGCCGCGATCCAAGCAAAGCCGGTGGCACAATCAGAAATCGCCGGAGAACAATAACCATAACCGGAGCCGCCAGCCGCTGCAGCTAGACGGATGAAGCCAGTACTTCGACAATCAACTAGGGTTTCAAAGAAGACCCAACGGTTCAACGAAGAACACGGATATTGACGGGTCAAGTCAGAAGAGGAGGAAATGAAGGATTAGATAAAAATAATAAATTTTGATATAAATGATAAAAATGATGCCCACTCTTACTTCGAGGTTGGGTTTTCGTACTGAAAATATTCAGAATTACACTTAGTAACAAAATAGAGTTGTTGTTGTTAGCTGCAAGGGACGCGGAGGACATAAAAGTCAACTTTTCTTGATATCGATATACCTACCCAACCATCACCCTTAATTCTTCTTTCTTTTTCTCTATTTCACCCCTAAAACAGTGAAAGGTTCTTTATTACCATAAAATAAGCAAAAGGTAATGTTGGAATTCCAACAATCCACATAAAATCTATTTATGAATTTTGGATTTAATGAAATTCCAAATACGTACATAAATAGGTGATGAAGTGCAGTTAACCATGTAGCAAAACCTGCAAGGTCAAACCACAAACAAAAAAATGCGATGAGCTCAGGTGTTGTTTTTCTGATTGTATACAAATGCTGGAGAACACTAAATTCCCTATTGCTATTAATGCCAAAGATTCAAAAACTACTACTTAAAAGAAGTAAAACCATCTTGTCAGAAGAATCACCCACCTAATTGACTTCTCAATATCCTTAATTTCATCTATAGTGTGTGTTTGGAAGAGGACCTCTACATCTGTGACTGGAAGCACACTAGCCATTGTGTTTCACTACATAACAAATACATCAAGATTGTCATGCAATAAAAAAAACGACAAACATTTGCAAAAAGTACAAAGTGAATATAAATATGAAGGACCAGGATATTTACACCTTAGGCAGCTCCAGCAGCTGCAGAGCTTCCTTTAGCTTCCGAGAAAGGTCAACTTCAGGTTCATTCGCAAATAGGACTTCAATATTTGTCTGTATGTTAAATCTGTGTTAAATTCTCAAACTCTCTGAAACTAATGCAAAGTGTCAAACCTACATCTACCCCTACTTCTTAAAAGCATTGCATGCTTGCACATATTCCAAATGATCAAGTTGTAGCAACTACCTTATGAGCTAGGATCACCAAGAAACACTGAAAGCTAACTTAAGAGGAACACATTAAAAATGGGAACAAAGTTTCTAGTAGCTAGTGAAAGGCAGCCGTAAGTCAAGATTCATGACAGAAATAGCTGCCTCCGTGTCAGTAACATAAATAAGGTTATAGAAGGCCCAAGTTAAAAGTGTCAATGTTTCAGATGTCATATATGGCCAAAGAGTCTGCAGCAAGATAGATAGCACACAGGGAAAAGGGATTTGTTAGGTTAATGGCATGAAAAAATGTGTACGTCAAAATAGGCATATCTTGCAGGAGTGAAAAATTTGAATGGAGGAAGGCCTTCTTCTTGGACATGCGCTAAGCCCAATAAATCTCTGTCCAATGTACTTAATGGCTGAAGAGACACCTAGTTTCTTAGCAATCTAATTACACTAGCATGAAAGCTAAACTTAGAGAAGAAGAAAAACTAAGAATACATTTTTAAATCAAAGAAATCAATCATAAGAAATCCTTAAATGGAAGTGAATGGGTTTGGAATAAAGCAAGTACGGAGAGACTACATCAACGAGTTGTGACATAGAAAAAACAAAAACAAAATAAATACGACATCATATGTAGACTAAATCATGAATACCAAACTTGTTATAGCAGTCACAGGAGTGTAGCAACACTATGCCCTAAAACTATGTTACACTGCATTATCACCAAAAGCGCAGAGCTAGAGGAAGACATAGAAGCTTTAAAAGGAGATTTCCTGTGCAGCGTTCGTGAAAGAAACTGCAGGATTAGACGAGCGGGAACGAGAATTGGAAACAGCATCCAAGAGGGAAGCAGAAGGATGGATTTTAAGATCCACTTTCGCCTTGTTCAAAATATTCTATGAAAAGAAGAGAGAACACTCTCAGTAAATTACCTTTTGCTACTGAGTCAAATAGACTTAAACAGCTAGGGCACTCAAAGACCGATGAACACAAAAACCAGCACTTCCTTGGCGAGTAACATACTAGGTGAAATTATGCGATCACATATCGATTGCCTTTCTCTACCTGATTGATGAGCAGTTTGTACAAAGCCCAACACCAACACAAACGTCTGCACGATGTTAACTGCCCCTACTGGCCTAACATATCATACAAAATTTGATAGTCTCGATATGGTAGCGTAGCGACAGACTACCTCATTTTCAATTGCTATTGTTCTATCATACTTATTTCGCTAGTTCATGATGTAGTCCTGAAAGCCCGATGGAGGTCGTCTGGTGCGAGTAGGTCGTGTAGAAATAGGTTCGCTATCCACTGAGGGAGATGTTACTGCAACGAGTGCAGGCGCGGGGTTAGGGGCCGATTAGATCGTTGTTGGCTGTTGATAGAGTTGCTGGGTCAGACGGTGATGGAGGCGAACCAGGACAGGCGTGCTCGGAGATGTTGATATGCTTGCTCTTGGTACTGTGTCATCATTGAACGTAATGATGCGGGTTGAGTTGGTGATCTTGCGAAGAAACTTTATGTTCAGAGACTGGAACGTCTGCTTCCATCAATTATCACCTGGCGATTTGTGAGACACTCCACTGGAGAGGGTTTTCCCATGCGGGTTCTGGACTTCAACGGCGTCGCTAACCTTTAGGGGAATGATCTCTCTGCTTTGATTCCTGCCTTTTGTTGAGTAGATTACACCTTACTAGACTACCCCTTAGGTAGGCAGCTTTAGACCAGGAAGATCTGAACGAAGCGGCCTTCTGCAAATTATCATTTATGCTCCGTCCAAATGGGAGCTCGGCTGGTGATACGCCCATATCTGAGAGTGGAGTCTTGCGATGCAGCAGTAGTGCCTTGACGACAGCGTGTCTAATGATCCACTTGGACTTAAACTGGAGGCGAGGCTGCATTTTAATCATTCACAGCACTTTCGACGCGGCCGTTGCTCTGTTGGAAGTGACTGGAGGAAATACGGCGATGAATTCCCCAAAGCTGCAAGAACGTTTTAAAATTGCGACCACTGAAAGGGGGTCCACCGTATATAGATAATTTTTCTGGAACACCGAAGGTTTTTAAGTATCGGCGCAATACGTTACATACGACAGTGTTTTTTAGGTGATCGGTGCGGCTGATCTCGGTCCAGCCAGAGAATCTGTCAGCATAGATGATGTACGTTTTGCCAGCCATATGAAAAATGTCAGCTACGGCTTGTTGGAAAGGGCTTTCAGGGTGCAGCCCCTGTACTAAAGGTTCGCTGTGGTTCCATGGCGCGACTTTACGGCAGAGTTGGCATTGATCACGCATTTCATGGATTTGCCGGCGCATACCAGGCAAGAAGAAACGCTGACGGGCATTGGCTTTCATGCTGTTTACACCCTGATGACCGGTATGCACCTCATCTAGAAGAGCGCATCGCAGGCTACGCAGTATTAACGGTTTCCCAGCGGCGAATATCAGACCTTCAACATCGTATAGGTCGTCGCGCAAGGACCAGAACGCTCGCAGCTTTTGAAGGACCTCCTTTTGCAGTACAGGGAAGCCATTCGCTATCATGCTAAGTAATGACGCGCACAGACGGTCCAATTGAGAGTGTTCACGTATATGTGAGTACTGAAAGTCGGGCTGGGCTTGGTAGCAGCAACAACTGCGGTCTCAATGTCGTCAGCTAGCTCGAAGGTTGCTTGCATCGGCGGAAGAATAGGTATCCGGGATACCGTGTTGGGGCCACAGTTCTTCTTACCTGGCATTGGGACGACGGTGAAGCGGTATGCCATTGATCGTTACCGAATTCAACATTTTTGAATTTGTGATCTTGTCAAGATATCGATCGTTGAATATTGGTACGAGCAGTTTGTGATCCACTGCTACAACTAGGTTCGAGCAGCCTTGAACAAACATGCGGCAACTTTCCAGGCCTAACAGTAATGCAAGTGCCACTTCTATGGGTGCGTATCGGCTTTTGGTATCCGGGGAACTGTAAAGCCGGCGTAAATAACGTTCCAGTAGTTGGGATCACAAAGTGGGTTATTAGTCTCGCGGGAGCCGCAATGCTTTTGGGAGAGGGTAAAGTTTATACCACCTTTGAGTGCTTAAGGTCTCCACTTCGGCTAAGACCTTACTTTGATAAGATGCGTTAGCGGTAGCCGCGATTATTTGGGATTTGACCATGTTATTGGAGTTAGATGTCTTATGGCACATTCTCTGTCGCAATTACTCTTACTGGTGAATGCGCGCAGCATAGCTTGGGCTTTGAGACGAGAAATGAAGTTAGTAACGCACTCTCCATCTTGTTGCTTCATTATGAAAAATTGCTGCCGATGAACTTCAGGGTGTACTGCTCTTACTGCAACGGCTTTGACGTAGCCCAACAGTTCACGCTCCGCTGCTCGGCTCTAGAGCCATTTTAGGAACGGTAAACTGCCCTAGGCAGCAAAATAATGTCTGACAAGTGGGCAACGCACATAGACATTTACAAACTTGGAAATCGAAGGAGATATCGAGCCCATTTTTATGTGTCTATGGGTTGGCTCAAATAATGCCAGGTCTGTTTTCTTAGCATTTAGCAAAACGTGATTGGCACACAGCCACTCAAAGAGATTAGTTTGCTCTTTAGCTAAAGACATTCTTGCAACTTTCAATGAAGCCTGGCTAAAATATATGAAATATTTCAAGTCATTTTCACACACCAAAAATAGATGTGGGATTAGCACAGAGCTTTGCTATCATGTCCAAGTTTCCTAAGACGAGTTTTATAATTGACTAATTATATTGTATTTATATTGATTAATGTCAAATGCTATTTGCAAGCTGAGCAAAACCATGCAAGCAAAGTTTCCAAGTTTGACGTATCTTTTAATTTGCTCTACTAGACGCAGAAGTGCTACATTTTTGGAGTGCTTACTCAAAAGCTGAACTGCAAATGGTAAATCATGTTATATTCTTCCAGGTTGCTCCAGAGGGATAGAGATATAAATAGATAGATAGATAGATAGATAGATAGATAGATAGACAGATAGATAGGCAGATAGATAGATAGAGAGAGAAAGAGAGGGAGAAAGGGAGGCGAGGGAAGCGAGACGGAAGCTTAAGTTTATGACGGATTAAGCCTATTCTTGATTCACGGCCTAAAGTAACATTACAGCCATAGCAGGAGCTACCAAAATTATACGTTTTCGGAAAATCGATGGTTAATTATGACCTACTCGATTAACGTGAATATAATCGCTTTCCCTTCAAGCTTGTCCATCTTTCCCAAGTTATCGCAACGCTCAATATTGTATTTAGAACGTTGTTTGATAGACTCGACGCAGAAAGAACGTATCTAAGAAAGAACGAAAGCTACCATGGATACCATTGTTAGACAAACATTAGGTGAAGTAACTGCGGAGAAGTTTATCAGCTTTGTGACGAGAACGTTCGCTCTGGCATTTACCATTCCCTTGGTCCAATTGCGTCCACTTTTTTCTGAATCCTCTCCCCCTTATAGGGGATCTTCCAAGACGACACCTTTGAGGTTCCTTTGCGGTTATTGTTCGTCACATTCGCTTCATTAGAAGCGGTCGCCGCTTTGCCAGAGAAAGACGTATTCACATCTTTTCAGTGTCTATCGCGTTGGATATAATTGCACTTGAAAGGTTGCTGTATATAGCTTGAAACAAACCTAGTTATTTGCGTACAGGCACAGAAGAATTAATAAACTGAGTCAATTGTATTGCGCAGCAATATTTATCATCGATCATTTATTTTTTCCACCAAAGGAAAGCAAAAAATCTCAAAGACTACAAACAAAAGCTCAAGCAATTAATAACAATTTCTTTGCAAGAACCAGGAAAAATAATGATACTGCGAAAGCATCGGCTTGAAAAAAAAAACTGCCTCCTTGAGCACGTGAAGTTTCAAAACGGATAGCAAATTAACATTTAGCAAAAGTAACCATTAAAGAAATAGCCCATGCCTTCGAAGACGCCTATTCAATGGCTGGCACAACGACGATGTGTCAAATCTATCAGTACGCATGTCCAGCAACCGATAAAGTACACATATCACGAAGGATCATCTGGAACCCCATTGCTCACTGAAAAGAATTCAATTAGAAAGCCAAGGCAAGTTGCCTAATCGTAGTCCTTTGCGTAGGCGCCGTTAAATGGCCAAGCTGTTCTCGCACTCAAATGACTTTCCTTACCAAGTAGAGTGCAGCTTATGTTAGTTGCAGATTCATAGGGACGCCATCCAGCATCACAATGGTAATACACTGCAGCGCAACTTTCCGGAACTGCGAAAAATTCGGCACCTCGCACTGGCCGTGTTTTATCAAGGCTGTTACCGACACGACGAACGTCTCCCAGAATGCATCTGTCTGTATTCAAAAAATAATGCATGTCAGCATCCGAATGTGGAGGGAACTCAAAAGCAAACTTTGATTTTAAGGCCTCCCAAGCAAACTCAACATTGTCCCTAAAATCAAAATGACAAAGACATAAGTAATAATGAGAGAGAAAGTCGCAACGCCTGCTTGGTCTATTAAGTAACTGAAAATGCCTACTTGCCCTCGCATCCTACTACCTAACCGCAAAACATCACTGCATAGATGCTTTTCAACAGGGAGAGGATTTGCTTTCTTTTCACCTGGCAATTACATCGAAGCCAACAAATCATTCACCTTCCAAAAAGTACAACCATGATTGAGTGGGGGAAACATGGTTATAAAGGACATACGTTTTTTGTTTATAGAACATGTCCCAAGTGAACCATAGGACCTTAAATTTAAAAACGTACACAATTCTTAACATGTGCAAGGCACATCCACTCAGATTTTCCGTATCCAGGCAATGAGAAAACCCCATTTCAGGTTTTATAGAATTACTTTTCTGAAACATCGGAATTACAGCAAACTTTCTAAGTAAAATTAAATTGCTTAATAAGATGAGGCATATCTTTAAAAAGAAAATCAGAAGAATCAATTTTTCATTGGCTTTGGCAATGGAAACATTGTCAGCAGCAGAGATTAGCACACAACATTTGTAGATCATGACAATAGTTTTCTATAAAGGGCTTCATTCTATACATTCTCAAGCTAGCCTAAATGTCTTTTTCCAAAAGAATGAACTATATTACTTGAACTCATCTGCTTATATGCCAATACAAACTTAGAGAAAAGTGTCTCAATTTGTTGAATTTTCAACTGCTGCAACTACAGTGAATCCTAATTTCTCATCACCATTACGCATTTCTAGATCAGATGTTCCTAAAAGCAATGTCAAGAAAGAAATAACAATAACTAGCTGACTAAAAAGGAACCTGTGGAATGAAACCCCCTTAACTTGCAGAACTGATTACTTACTGAACATCTGCCTTCTGCAAGTCAAATGTGTTGAATTTGAATGACATCTTGCTTTTGAGCAAACTACCACTAGTACATCTCCAATAACGATAACAAGACCAAACCCAATTGTGGTAACCGCACAAAGAAAAAGCAAAAAAAATGACCACTGCTACTACCACTACGACCACTTCCTTGAAAGAACTTCGGGTAATTAGATCCTTCAATCGTGACTCTACCCTACAGAAGTTCCTTATTATTTGCTTTAACTCAGGTCGATTTGCTGAGTCCAAAACCGCATATAACAAAGTTAAATTGGTAGGCCCAAGGCGTTCATATTTTTCGAGCAGCTCAACTAAAGTGATATAATCGGCGTTCTCCAGAGAAACAGATCTGGGCAGCAATCTTTCCTTCTTAATATATTCAAATACTTTAACTACTTCCGCAGGGCTTAATTTCACAAATACTTCATAAACGACCCTTCTATAGGCTCTATACTCATTCATGGTGCCCGATTGAAACCTCTTTGGTGTGTTCATCTTCCATTGAATCTGTTTTCATCATAGCCAATTAAACTTCCTAGACTTAGGCACTATATCTTGATGACCATACACTATCAAACGAACTATCAACTCGCCACACTCCAAGTTGCTAATCAGTCCAGTTGTACTCCTGAAGAATACTGTCGGTAAATCCACTGATTTCAAGAAAAGACTGGATAGCGCATCCTGAAGGTTCCAGGCTCCAAAAATTGAAGCCACTGGTTTCCACGGCGGCCATCTTGGCTAGTACTCTATTTCGGCAAAGATCCGAAAGCGCGAAGAACTAGCTGTGTGTAGGGAAAGTGCTCGATACATGGCTAAACGAGGACTGCGGTGTTGTGCATTTGGTTGTAGAAAACGGAAAAGAGCCAAAGACTGCTCAAGTCTTGATGCTTTGTTTATTCCATGTCATGCACCTGGTCACAGTGCTTACAATGCAATAGAACGTCGCTGCGGCCATAGACGAACCAAATACAATGAAGTGGTTCCCAATCGGTTCATCCCAGCACCGGTACCTTTCGTCAATTATGAAGGAGGCATCGCGGCTGCAGCTATCGGGAGTGGCAGCGGTGCATACGGATCGCTGTTCCCGAGGCTTGCACTGAGTGGGCTGGAACCTCGTCGCAGCTTCAATATCATGCCTTTTGATCTGTATTGTTCATCTGTGGCTGAGAAAATCCACAATAGAATCTGTTCCTGTGGCAAATATTTTCCAACGCAGGCGGCAATCAAAGGGTATGAAGTTGTTCATCTTCGCTACTTCGTGACTGAGCACGACGAGAGTGAAGAGGCAGCTGAGAAGCCAAGTATTCAGACTGACTCAGCAGGTAAATCGACAACAGATGTCGTCATTATACACAATTTATTTGAATGGCTACAATCTGAATTTTCGACTGTTTGAGCTAGTAGTGATTGAATGTGCAATTATGTTTGGCACCGCTAGGATAACTTACTTTGTGCTAACCAAGCGTTATTTTGAGTGTTGAGTGTCGCTAAATTTTTGCGTGGTGGTTCAATATCTGTTCTGTATTTTATTGTTTTGTAGACTTATCACAGAAAATGCAAAGACGTTTCCATACATTTACATCAATTTTTGTGGTTTTCGAAAATTCTTTTTGTCTTTTTGTATAAGTAATTTTTTCTCGTGTATGTGAGTTTTGCTGCAAGACATTCAGTCCAGTCTTGCATATCTCAATATTAGCGTAATTTTATTGAAGAATTTTGTTTCTGCATCATAATCATTTGCTTCAACTTGGTATTTGACGTATTGATGTAGAGAAATTTTACGTCAATAATAATGTTCGATGTCACCATCACCTGGTATCGTAAAATGACATATGAGGTCAGTAATTTTTTAAGGATAAAACGTTTTTGCCAATTGTGGACGTCCACAACAGGGGAGAGTGTAGGGGGCCAGTAAAAAGTCGACCAAGGTGGACAAGGAGGGAGAGGGGTAAGAATTAGCCAAAAATTTGTGGACGTCTTTTATGGATGACCCTTTATAAATTTAGGGGCAGCATGAAGCATGGGAGAGGGCTATTCGTCCTCAGTAGCAGCAGCAGCAGCAGCAGCAGCAGCAGCAGCAGCAGCAGCAGCAGTAGTAGTAGTAGTAGTTGTAGTAGTAGTAGTAGTAGTAGTTGTAGTAGTAGTAGTAGTAGTAGTAGTAGTAGTAGTAGTAGTAGTAGTAGTAGT
>QQSS02091862.1:0-16997 GCA_003687565.2 Craspedacusta sowerbii
TTCTTGTTGAATAACAAAAAGGCCACTTACCTCGAATTCGACAGTCTGAAGGAGACGAATGCAAAACGTTATCTATGTTATAGCGGAGACGAATGCAAAACGTTATCTTTTAAATAGCGGAGTCTGGAAGCTAACCTTCGGTACCCCGCCGGCCTGCGGAAAACCGTTCATTATCCCACATTATCCCACCGCTGGCTGCTGACATTTTCACACCGAATTTATATGCGTAAACTGGTACATTACCGGAGTTAATAATAAGGGACCAGTCTGACTGCTGATATACCTTAATTGAGTATCAGCACCTTTTGTGCAGACTTGCCACGCAAGTCAGGCATAAGCCCTTGGGTATGAGAAAAGTTAATTTTCTAATTCAAGTCCTACCACTGGCTACTGGCATATCTTGAAAAAATAATTTAGCTATATAAACTGGGAGATTACCGATTTGACCAGCCATATTGATTTAATACAAAGAACTGGTTTTGGTCTTGAAACCTTTTTTATGGTGCAAAGCAAAGCACTTGAGTTTTTATATGAAATGCAGAGAGGTTCCGGTAAAAAGAGCGGCCTGTAAGCTTATGTTGTACACTTGTTCTGCTTTTATAGCTCTGTAACAATTATCAGTGAATGGGAATAATTTTTTTTTTGATACTGCAAGTTTTGGTGTATTTCTACCATTTGGTAATTTGCCCCTTTGTTCGGTGCTGAGGTTTTATGTAGCATTTCATTTTTACAGTTGTGTCAGCTGCTCTAGGCATGCTGGCTACTGTGTTATTTTAGGTGAACATGCTGCTTAGGCATGGTTGAAAAATTATCATGTATTTCTGAGTTTTTCTAGTAAAAAAGATTATATTTGGCTCAAGTTTAGTTTTTTAAAATTCCAGCGCTTAATATCTCTTCTTGTGGTCCTTTAGAAAGCTAAGGTATCAAAATACCTGCATATGACTTGGAGATATCTCATAACTCACTGATATTTGGGAAGTTTTTTTTTTTGTTTCTCGCACTGCTGTCCAAGCCTCAGACACTTCTTATTCATATTTAGACACTCCTTGACCCTCCTATCGTCTACATCTATCACAGAATGGTCTCTCATCCTCCACCAATACAATAACAAGAAGGCATGTGCCCTGTGTTGTGTAGTTCTTGTATTTTCTCAGTCCCAGTATAGTTTTTCGTCTAAGTCTATGAAGTGGAAGTGCTTTTTGTCTTATTGGCTACAAGAAAATGTTCAGCCCATGCATGATTAGCTATATTTGTGATGGTTTTTGAAAACTTACAAGCGTATTGGTGTATTGAGATGGGTGTTCAAGTCTTAGTAGTGCAGTCTTAGCAATAGTTGTGTTTCATTCAGAAAGACAATTTTAAAGTGGGTCAGGTACCCTAAGATATTTACCAACAATGTTGAGAGTAGCCCTCAATGGGATCTAGGTAAAGCTGCCCAATAACGTTAAAAGCTTGAGCTGATATTTGATGATGGGTTTAGCAGCAGCATTCAAAGCTCCAGGAATATGAGTGAAGTAGACTGCGTCTGTTTGCTTGGACTTTGTAAAATATTTGTGGGTCATTGCCAACAGAATCCTTCAATTTGCTTATGAGATCCTTACATTGTCAAGCAATTTAAAGCCTGCTCTAGCAAATGTTCCAACCATTTATGATAAGGATTTTATGCTAGAGACTATAAATTTATGCTGCATGATGATTTGGGGAGCTTTAAAAAATTCAGGGTATTGATGGGTCAATTAGCTTGGAAAGATAATCAAATGAGGTTGATCTGGTGTATTAGCTAAGAATTGGAATTGGAAGGTCAGTGAGGTGTTCAGGAAGTGGTTTTCATGGCAGCTAATAAGAGAGGATCACTTCCTAACCTTTGAGTTTTGCAGTGAGGAAAAAATGGAACTATGAGCCATAGGTGGGGATCATTACTTTGATTACATTGAAGTATCTTCAATTATGGGTTAATCGTTATCATTACTTTGAAAAGAAACTTCAGTTTGTGATTGTTCCGTTACTTAAGTCTGTTAGTCCGTAGAATTTTGATTTAACAGATTTATATCCCACTGAACTGTTAGGTTCGTTATACTAGCTGTGGCAAATGTGCTAAGCGGTAAGCATAGTCACTGTCTATTTGGCCAAAATAAGTGGCACTTAAGCTTCTGAAAGAAGAGGTCAGAAAATCTTTTTAAAATTGTTATTTTAAGTGAATCACAAAAATAATATAATGGAATTAAATTTTGGTTTACACGTAGGTAAAAAAACATGTTTTTTACCTGTAGAGAAATAACTGCTGAAAAAAAAATTGAAATACTAGTTGGAGTCATTGGGGCCTTGGACAAAAGAAAGGTTGCCTTTTGGAAATGTAAACATTTCTCGCTGCTAGGATCTCCCGTGCTATGCTTGACGGGATCGCTGTATTGGACTTGATCACTTGGTTAATCACTGGCTTAGCAACAAAAGTTGCATCACTAAGGTCCATCTTGGAGCCCCAATGTAGCCATGTTACTAACAAGCTCTGCGCCTTGGTGTTCAGGGTCCTGGATGTGGAGGAAGAGTTGGAGATTGAGTTTGAAAACTTTCCTTACAACGCTCCCCATCTATGGTCCGTTTTATTGCAGAATATTGTTCTTCTAAAGTGTATTAGTGGGCTTATTTGAATTTTCTTTAAATTTTAACAAAATACCTAGTCGCATCTGTCTACTGTGGAATGCCAGGTGCCAATCAGATGTCAGATCCTAATCCGCTTTGTTTCGTTGTGGTGGGAGGGTGTCAATACATTTCAGCAGCCGCTTTCCCAAAGAGGGGGGGGAGGAGGGGGCGAAAGCAATGGTGCGGCATAGACAGCTACTTGCTTAGTGCTAATTTCAAAGATCGACCTCGAGGGCGTGGATGACGTACTGTTTTAATTGAAAGATAGTGCATAAAGGACAAGAAGCGTACATAGATGATACGAGTCTGGGTACCAGACGAGGAATGGCGCATGCCTGATGCTCAATTGGTATCGAGTTGGCCAGATCAACCCCACGTGTATGGAAAAATAGCAAAAATTCACAGTATGACCATTCGTATGCTTGATATCGTTCGGTGTATGTCCATCATGTGCAAATCTGGACCACTTGGGTCCGAGAAAAATTTTAAATTTGAAGCTTTTTAGGGATGTATGCAAACGTGCATCATATCTCATGGTCTGCTCTGAGTCGAGGATAGGGTTGTAAGTTTGTAGCAGTACTGACTTTTAGCAGTAGTAAAGGCTGTAGAGAATAGAAGAATTTCAGAAAATGTAAAACGAAGTGCCTAATTTATGTCTAAAGAGGTTTCTAATAAAGCTTTATGTTGGAGTTAAAGCAAATAAAGATCGTGAGCTAGTGTAGATTTGAAGTACGAGTGAATACGCCATTACGAGAATACATCGTTATATCTAAGCGAAAACCACTCCCAGTTTTTTATCTTGTGGAAGGAAAGGGATTTGACTGTTCCATGGTGATGCCGCGAAAGAAGGTTCCGGTAATCGCGGAACTGCAAGTGGAAATAAAGAGCAGTTTCGAGATTTGCTGCTACCGTTTTCTGTGTTTAAAATCAACTATATTTTTACCATTGTCCCAGTTTGCCCATGTAAATGTGCATTTCTTCCCTCTGTTTAGGTAAATTTCTTATTTCCTATGCGAGGATCGGCTTCCTGACTCGATCGGGGTCTACATAGGCGACCTTTAACGACCTTGTTTTCTTGATGGATTGTCAGATGATTTTGCAAGTCTGTTATGATTTCCTAAGACAAGCACGCCTATAGCGTGCCAAGCGGAATGATATGTGCGATATCGGAAAACGCTTTGGTTTTTATTTGCGAATGTTTTTGGTGTGCTCGGCGGATATGGGCATAGTTCTTGCGCCGCGTTCTCTTTCTGTTCTTAGCTAGAGGATATTTTTATCCGAACTACATCATAAACCAGTTAAGTTAGGATGGTTGGAGTTCATGTTCTCTGGTATTGATATTTTGAACTTCTGCGAATATCTGTGATAATCATGTGATATTTCATCTCACTGACCTTCATCGTGAAATTTTATTTTAGCAGCTTGTTGTAAGTCATGACGTCATTCGTGCCCATCTTTACAAGTCATCTTTTAACTGCCGATCAGCTATGTCAGCAATCGTGGGAGGAGATTTTAAGAATGCACTTTCAGTCGAGCACCTTGCGGGTGCGGAGCCTGTCTCCGTACCAAGTTCACAGCGCAGGTGGCTCGGACAGCGTCAACAGCGACATGTCCGGCGTCAGACTAAGTGTCAGCAAGAGTGGTGACGATTCGGACTTGGAAGATGTCAGCTTTGTTATAAAGAGCCCGTCCTCCATCAGATTTACGCGAATTATGAGCAAAGTCGCGCAGCCGTTCTTCCACGAATGCCTGTGGTATGGCGTGTTTGCGGCGGAGCTGTCGAAACGGAGCAAAGAGTTAGCACAGCTGGTGCCTGTGTGTTACCACTGCAACTGTAACTACTTCAACATTGACGTGCCCATGCGATGCGAGAGACTTTGCTGCTTCCCTTGTTATTTGCCGTGCAAGCCTGCCGAAGAAGGTATAATCCTCCTTGAAAATGTCTGCACGAACCCGAAGCAGTTTCGCTTATATGATAAACATAAAGTTGTGGACTTGCAGCACGTAGCGATGGCGTTGCAAGCGCTCGCTCACTTCCATGGTAGCTGGTGGCAGCTGCTGAAGGATATGAAGACTGGGAAGGAAGCTGTCGCTAGGGAGCTTCCTTGTACATATGCCGAGATTGCTGACGTTTTCAGGCTCAAGATTCCGTCATTATTTATGAGGATCTTCATGTCGAACGTGCTTAGTGTGGTCGTTAAGTTATTGAGAGTTAGTAAGGCCAGCGACGGCCTTGTTCGACGATTTAAGCACTTCGTAAAGCACGATCTTGCCGATGCTACCAAGGTTCTGTTTCCGCGTCCCGATGGAACGAGAAAAGTGTTGACGATGTGCCACGGTGACTTCTGGTCTAATAATATGATGTTCTCGTATGACCAAGTTGAAGAAAACGCTTCAAGCAGTGTGCCTCATTCTATGGTTTTGCTTGACTTTCAAATGATGACCATCGCTCACCCCGTAGTTGACATTCTCTACTTCCTGCATATTAACACTGACGTTGACTTCAGACGGCAGAACCTTGACGCCTTGCTGTCACACTACTTCAAGGTGTATACTTCGTACTGGGATAGTGAGAGTTGCCAGTCGTATGGTTACGAAGCCTTCAGAGAGGACTATGATGAGTTCCGAATCAGCGGTTTCTTGTTGTCCGTCATGGTACGGCATTCATGTAAATGTCGCTTTTGTGGTTCGTGTCTGGACGCGTTTATCTTGCTTTGTATTCGCTCAACACACTTCTACTCCTCTGTGATCGTATGCGTCTCTGAAGTTGGAAGGAGATTGTGATCTCCTTTATTTTTTTTAATGCAGTTTCTGGGAAGATTGGAATTGTCGTTGCTTCAATTTCTTGAGACCATGAGGCAAGTCATCAAGCCATTCGGGGCCGTAGATGCTAAGTGTGAAACATCTTTTTTCGCAATTCGTGTTTAATTGTCTCGGACGGCTTGCATGTTTATCGTGAACGTTGGTTTGTTCTGGTGATTAGCTTATTGTATGATTGTCCTAAAATTCGCGTAGGTCATACGAACATGCTTAGCTCGCAGCCGATGGACCGTGAGATGTCCATGTCTGAGCACAAGCGGAAAATGGAGAGGGAGCTTCTGGGATTGACCAAGGAGCTGGAAGAATGCCCGTGCTTGCGTGAGGTCAGACGACGCATCGTTGACATGGTACACGAGTTTGACGAGGAAGGTTACTTTTCTAACAGTCGCGCGAAGAAAAGAAATGTGGAGAATTACAACAAGATATAGACTTTGGTATTTCTTGTTTTGTACATTTAGCATGGGAACGTTTACCTTTACATGGCAAGTTCGATTCGGGTGCAAACATCATTTTTGAACCATTTTACGCATGTTTCGGTCTAGGCAACGTCTCTCATCGCTTATGTTATTTGGTTGCTCAGAGGGGCGAAGTAAGAGCTGGTTGATTTAATGCTATAACGTAATAACGTTAGTCCAGTGTGTAAGCGATCTGATGAATTGCTGTGAAAAAATTTGAGTTTTTATATTTCATTTGGATATCAGTCATATTTAATACCGATGATGAAAACGAGCAGGCGATTCAACGTATACAGTAAATGCCCTGTTTTTGTTTGGATGTGCTCGTGATTCTATTGTTTATTGTTATTGAATTCATTACTGTCCGGTATTGCTGCTTGTTGTATCACTGATGGCCAACTTGTGTAAAAATGAGCAGGTGATGTATGGATGAGATTTGAGCTGTACCCAGCGATTGTTATGCCTGTCTCGTTTCAAGTAAAATTGGTCGAGAATCTAGGTTTCTTTTGAGGCAGCTCTTTTTTGATCTTATGCCTTTTGAATTACATGTATATGCTAGTTTGTGAAATGGTGTACATAAGTTTGTTGCGACAGCTGTATTGCGGTGTGCGATTGTTTTGTTGTGATTATCATATAGGTGGTGTTGATATTATATTCGATGATTTATTACCGCAAATTCGAAACGATGGCCGCTAGCCGTGCATGGTTGGACCCAACATTGAGAATTCATCGAATCATGCTAGAATTGTAAGTCTAATTGTTGTATTCGGCATCAAATCTGGAATCAAAATGCTTTTTGCTGCATTTTTTGGTAGCTTTTCTAATGTGTGCGTTGCCAAATAACTTGCAGCTTTGGGTAAGAGACGTTTTACACGGCCGCTTTGAATTAGAAGACCCTTTGTGATATGTATTGGTTGCTGCTGTACGAATCTAGATTATGCTGGCTTAGGTATTTTGTTTACACATATGGCTTATAATTGTAGTTCTTCGACGATCGTACGGCCACGTCTAGCAAGTTATTTTCTTACGTTTTTTTCGGATGCATATCTACAAAAGCAGCCCTCCTTTAAAGTCTTCAGTTTGGGAATATTTGTATTTTACATTGGGTGATCGGATGTAAGGACTTTTCTTCAGCATGTTAGTAAAAAGTTATTATATTAAAAAGTTATTTTTTAACTATTTATTTTAAGAATGGCCGCTTGATCGCCTATCTGAATCGTTTAAGACGTATAAATGTTCATGTATTCGTCGCACAGAAGTTTGCTAAAGTTCCACGCCTCTGCGAAAAATAAAAGAAGAAGCATCAAGCTGTTACTTTGTCAATTTGTCTCTTGGCAATTTTCGGTACAAAAGGCCGTTTGTGAGGCGAGCTGTAAATGCGTTGGCTATCAGAGTAAGTCACCTATGCGCATGTTATTAGCAGTCTCACAACTTTTGTCAAACAAGATATCTTGTTCGATGCTTTCCGCAATTCGGCTAAGAATTTCTAGCGATCTGCTGTTCGTAGAATCATTCGCACGATCCTTGCTGACCGTTTGCATGCCTTGACCAGACCCTGGAATGAAAAAACGTTTTGGTTCGTAAAGCTCGAAACATTGATGTCATGAGCTATAACTAGAAACACTAGCACAGCATTAATATTTATCGTGAAACACGTATATACTTTGCACTATGAAATTATGTAAGCTTTGTTACATTTAATCGAGATAATCGATGGCATGTTTGAACAAACCTGCACTTCTGAAAGATGGACTGTTGGTAGGAATTCTGGAGACGAGCTGGCGAGAAGCAGGAGGGGCAGTCGAAAGGGACATACGCTCGGCGTCAAAATCAGTGAGCATCTGCCCGCGACTTTTCAAACCCCTGCTTGCGCTCTCTCGACCTGTTGCTTGCTGAAGGTTCTGCTCTTCCGAATCAAACAGGGCGCGCATCATTTGTACAAGAATCTCCTTCTCTGGAAAGGTACAAGTCAACAGGTTCATATCGACGCTTACAATTCCTGTATTCATAATCAAAGATTGCATCTAAAAAAAGAATATGGACAGACAAAGGACTAGGTGAGCAGCAATTGCTGCTCGATTGATGTAGTCTATTCTCCCTCAGTTTCTGTTACTTACAAAACCTTATGATGCGACTTGGTATGACTTTTTTCTTTTTATCTTCAGGAAGGTACTTTTTTAACCTGACGCAAAAGCGAACCCGCGGGTGATATTTGAAATTTGAAGTGGAAACTCATTGAAGTGGAAACTCAGCTATCATAAGCAAGGTTGAGAGCTTATGCTCTCGTGAGGCGGTGCACTCGAGGTGTCCAGGGGTTTCGAGTTCTTAATTGGACTCCAAGCAGTCGCTTGGCCAGTTAAGACTCCAACCAAAGGTCTCTGACGAGTCCCTTGGCCGGTACGAAACGTACGTAAGACTAGCCATTCGAATAAGCAAGTCATCTAAAAATTATCGATTAATTGAACAGTGGATTGTGTCAATGGCCCTTGCCTCCCTTGCTCTTCCTGGCAACTAATAAGAACAAGTACAAAAATTAATAATGTTTATACATGAAAATGATTATTCAATTACGAAGAGTTAACAAGTTTTTCTTTGATACTGCCCTAAATTGCGACTGGCTTGACAAAGTCGCTCATCGGAAGATATGATACAACGTAGTGACACAACTGTAGGCTAAACAGTTCCTACATGCTACACTTAAGAGTCACAAGATTTCACCCTTATCTGCTGAGTAAAATTCAGTATGAGTAGCCTAGCATGCCTATTAATTACAGTTTATGTCCTGTAATAACGACAAGACACAACAGAATAAATCTAAAAAATGATAGATGATGGCCTCTGTGTTGCCTCACTAATTGTTACGGGTCGTAAAAAGATTTTTCTTGCTGCGTAACCGGCCGAAAGGCAAAAAATCATCAACTTCGATTACCTCTCTCTTCAGACTTCTCTAGCCATTCTTGCACTTCCTCGGGATATTCGGCATCCAAAATGGCGGCAAGCACATGGAAAACCTGCATTCAAGCACGAGAGGCCGAGTCAGGCAGAAAAAATAAAAAACGCTCAAAACAAACAACAACAACAACAACAACGCAACTGAAACTAGATTGCCTCCGTAGTATTGCCACAGCCGCAAGAACTAGCTCGGAAACGTTTTAGGGAATTCAGAGTCTTGCTGGCATGACGACTAGAAACAATAAGTGGCACTTGGTTTGTTTTCAGGAACCACACACACACATATTGTATCACAAACAAATGAACCTAGCAAGTGAGACCCTCACATAAGTTTCTTCATCAGGATACTCCAGGATGCTATCCTCGCTCCTGCTGCAGACTCCAACCTGACTTTTCTCGCCACCAGGTTTGGGTCGGTAGCCCTGCCTTGACAAAATCTGGTTAGCGGAAGGTGACAGACGATTCGCCAGTGTGGGACATCGACCTCCTTGTGTCCATGGTCGGATAATGGAGCTGCCTTTTGGGCATCTTCCCTTCAATGCTTTTTCGTAGGTGGCATCAGTTATCTTCTGGAGCTCAGACAGCCAAAACGGACGAAGCAAAACTGAGAAAATAAAAGCCATGAATGCTGGTAAATTAGTGGCGTCGAAGAAGTCTTCATATAAGCTAATGAGGGAGTTGAGTGAATGAAGAGAAATTCTTTTATTACTTAGATCTTCAAGGTAAAGAAAGCGCTATCAATGCTTGTATCGTTTCGGATCTTTTTTTGGACCATCCTCACAGCATACAAAAAGCAAGCAGAAACAGATCATAAGAAATCAAATCATGGTTCACCTATCGAGGGTCTTAACTTCTTAACTAACTTCTTTTGTTCTTAAGAAGAACGAAAACATGACCAACTCTCTTCAGGCGAAGAAATTCTGGTCTTTCCGATGAAAGCTTTAGTAGCGATTAATTTGCGGACAATATTGGGGTCATGGGTATAAGCAATGTAAGTGATATGCCTTGTTGCGCCATGCCAAGTAATCGACGTGGAGATTATTTGCCTTAAATTTGACACTGAAACGCTACCCCTATCTATTCTAGAGGCCAACTGGCTCAGACGCGTTCGCCAAAATGAAAGATGAACCCGGTCTGCGGCTGCAGCAAGCAGTGTTGATCAATTCTGTCATGTATTCACTCGTGCACAGTAGCACTAACCTTATAAATACCTCCAGAAAAAAAGAAAATAATAATTTTCCATACCGAGGCCGATTCCAGGAACAGCCTTTTCTTTTTTAGCCATCGATCCAAGGCCAACTTTGAAATTAAAACGCTTGTCGGATTTTTGCTCTCTTAGCTTTGGCTTGAATGCAGCCATATTTAATGTGATCTTTTGGTCCGGACTCGAATTGAAAACAACGCAAACAGGGATGTCGCACAAGCCTTTCATGTGTTTCACATGCGTGGGGTGAGGCCTATTGCGGATGAAGAAGGGATTTTTTATCCTCTTCTTCGGTAAGTGACCTGTCCAAACTTTATTTGGCTCTTCGTGTGGGTGAAGAGTGTTCTTTTGATTGCTTTCCCAGGCATAGCGACTCGTTGACGGGAAAATATTCCGTCGAAGAAAGGTCTCGTTTAAACCTGATACAAATAAGTCTCTCATGGCAAGGAATAGTTTTAAATTTTACAGATAAAGAATACAACAGCTTTCCTTCCGAGTGTATTTCCTTTGCTGCGAAGACAAATGTTGTTCCAAACTGTTGCCAGAATGCTCCAACGTTTAAAGAAATATTTAAAATGCTCCTTATCAAGCCGTAACGCAAGATTACATCTGCCGTTTCACGTAGCTAACGTCACACATCTTGCCACATTGATCCTAACAACCCTGCATGGTCTCCAGGCAACGAGCGTCTCGAAGAATATCGCTTATCCAGCCGCTTAAGGCAAATTGGATTAGTCCCGCGGTGCACATCTATCCTTTGTCTCATCTCGCATAGGCAGCTGGGAGCCGATAAATCCAAGTGCCCATGCAAGGAATATCCTTGGCAAGATAAATAACAATAAAAACAAAAGTGGTGATTGATCTTCTGCAAGCAACGGCTTGTAGTTTTGCTGATCTGCAAGCTTCAGGGCTTCTGGCGATGGATTAAATTTGGTCAAATTTTGGAATGGAAGCATGGATACAAGCTCGCTGGTTGAGCCTCGCTTGTATCTTGCAGGCAGTGTTGCTTGGTTACGGATCAAGCTTCGACAAGAATGCGTGATGCCTTTACATGAACAGAATTCACTGGAAGCCGACTTTTATTGCTTAGCATGTTTTGCACGAAATTGCTAATTTAAGCTAGGTGCAGGATTAAAGAAATTGCGCCACGACATTAGCCGAATTTAGAGAAACGGAAGTCATCTAGATGCTTGGTTGTTACGGCAAATATCAGATCATCGCTTGCATGGCAAGGTAGTAGACATACTCCTATAAAAACTCTACATACGCCATGTTCACATAAATCTGCACTCTAAGATTTGAAGGTCTGTTTTCTTAATCAGCACCGTGAAAACTCAACCCCAGGCCTTCTTCATGACCCATGTTCTAAATGGTAGACGGAAGAGCGGGGTGCCAATTTTTTTGTTTCATTATTTTATTTAACTGCAAAGTTTGCTGTGACCAAGAGCTTCTAATACCGCACAGTGAGGCTCAAATCACACGAGCACATATATTTGATACTGGCCAAGTTGAGAAAGTTCACCAGTTCCTCCATTCCCCAAGCCCCAATCATTTTATTAATAGCCTTTGGAATTCTTTCGATGAAAATTTAAATTAAGTGCTAACTTTGAGGGACTATTCCGACTTTACTATGAAAAATACAATTGCACGAAAATAACATTTTCTAAAACTGTCATTGCAGTCTTGTTTTTGTGTTATCATTCGACAAGTTGCTATTTCAACTTGATGCTACATGTGGACTGGCGTACAAAACAAGTAACTTGCTATAATGCTTGGGCTTCAAAATAGAAATCCTTGTGACCTAAGGGTACCGTGCAGATTAGCGATCCGGCTTTGTAACTTAATGACTTAGGCCTGTCACTATAAGTACTCCTCGACAGGCCGTGCTTAACTCATATCAGGCGTTTCATCAAGCAGAACTCCTTTCGCGTAAACTATATGGACTAAGAGGATGTTTCTTTAAAAGTTCAAATGTATGCGCCGTCTTCAATCTAACGCCCACAACACATGGCACCTCCATAAGCGTGCATGAAGTCCAATAAGCTATTTGGATTTGCAGCTGTGATGGCTTCAGCTGTTCCTAACCTCGTTCCTACTGAAATTGTAACGGCAGGATGCAAACTGTTATCTGTTGGTTGGCGCAGTTGTGCTTCTACTCGCATTCGGGACAAAGCCATCAGGCAAAAAAATTTACAGGCTTCCGCCATAGCCTTGGACATAAAATTACGCAATATACCATAAGCACAAAAGCCAAGGAAAAACAGGAGTTGTATTTATCTGAGCGTTTGGTAAAGTATAAAATAAATTTAAGACTGCAGAAATTCGTGACAGCAAAGCGCGATCTGATATTCAGACGTCACTCTGCACGAAGCTGCATTGCACTGGAAGTCTGCGATTTCGCGAGAAGAATCAGACGAGAAGAATTTCGATCGAGGTTGAATACTTCGAGCCAGATATAGATGTGGCGATGACAGTGATTCTCTCAGTCTTTCCCTTCTTGCTGGCGTCATTCGGTGCGTTGTAAGCGAGCCGGATGAACGTTGATCGTCTGGTAAGGGTTGTCTGCGTAGCTGGCGTCACTTGACCGTAGGTGGCGCGAGCAGTAAAGGTCACATCCTCCTGCGCACCAAGATTGACAATTTGAATTTGAATCTGTACGTTTGTCTGACCAAGGGTGGCGGTAAACTCGTTACCAGCGTACGTCACTCGCATGAAAGCCTGTACTGGGTTAGACGCGCTGCGAGATTGTCGCTGGAAATTCGATCCAGATTTCGTTTTACCTGAAAAAAATGTATATATACATGAGAGAATGAGTTTTTTGTCATTTAAAACTAGTACTTTTTTGTCATTTAATACTTTTGTCAGTTAACACTTGTAAATATACATTATAAACAGTGCATACGTATAATATATACGTGCCTATATACATATGTATGTATGTATAATAAACAGTAAATATTGCACCAGCTTATTTGATAAGCAGCAACTGTTAATACAAGGGCTACGCTGACCTAATATTTTAGCCTGAAAATTCCTATTTAACCCCAAATTAGCTCGCTTCCGAATAAAACAACTGCTGGAGCTACATGCAATCAATGCTCGTGTTAATACCTGACAGACGGACTTTAAAGGGCTGGTTGGGAGGAGTAACTGTTGTCTTCTTCACTTCACTGGAGTCCAAACTGTCAAGTTTCAGGTCACCAACGAGGAGGTTGTTTCTATCGTCCACGAGATCACAACGCAAGGTGGCGCCATCCATCAGTTCCACTCCACCAAGACGGATCACCATCATGTTAGCAACATCTAAAATTAAGTATTGTTCACCTTGACAAATGCTAGACCTTGAGCTAAGATTAAGTACATTAATAATCAGCAGTAATTACAGAGTAAACAAACCTGTTTTTGCAAATTTTCTGTATCGATGCCTTCCTACGAATTTCATTGATAGAACGTTTGAATATTTTATTGTTCTCAAGCCCACGGTTAGTATTTCAGAGTTTTCGCCCAGCAGGCTTCTATAGAAATTATAACATTGGACAGGATATTACTCTAATTATCGCATGATATATGATGTATGTATGATTATATCAGGCAGAATCGTGCAATCAATTTATGTTTCAAGATTCAAGATTCAAGATTCAAGATTTATTTTCGCATGTAAAAAACACACTACATGGTCAAATAAAATTACAACATTCTACATGTGAAGGAGGACTCCTCACTAGCAAAGCTAATCGGATTTGAGGAGCCCCCCTCCCCCTCACGACTTTGTGCAAGAAATTACAAGTCGTGCGTCTAGTAATCATTATGCAAAAGAAGTAAGTGGAAATCTCGCGCATGCAGATCACTACCTAGGTAGCCGAGAAATTACAATAAGCACACACACACAAACACAAAAAAAAGGAGATAAGCACCATCAAGATGAATTTGGTTACATAGTGGATCTAGCAGGCGCTGCCTCTGTAGTTTAGGTTAGTACTTCGCCGTAAAAAGTGCATGTAAATACTTTTTAAAAAGCGATTTCATGAGATTTAGATCTACGTTTATTTTAAGAATATTATTAAATAAACTTGCCTTGTTTCGGTTAACCCATTTTTCTTTTCAAGATCTGGTATTGGAAGTAATCAAATTACGTAAGCTAATATCTGACTGAGAGAATAGAAATGAATAATCGGCTTTTTTACTGACCCCTCACTGGATTCTCAAGGGCAAAAGGTGGACTGTTCTTGGCGGCGCTTTCCTGGTAAACAAAGTAGTGAGCGAACTCCATCGCCTTAGCAGACACAGCTTGCACGTTGAAGGTGTATTCGCCGACGGATCCTGGGAAGTTCAGGGTCCAGGTGCCGGCTGGTGGGCTCTTCACTTCGAAAATGGCAACCAGAACCATGGATGTGGTAGCTGCGACTTGACTGCCATTGGGTCTGGTGAGAGTTACCTGCGCTGCCGTGTTTTGGGTGGTGACTGATACCGACACAGCAAATTCGCTAATGCCATCGTCGATGTTGAACGTGTGTGACATACCACCGACTGCCCGACGAGGGCGACCGGTATTGCGTGTTCCACCACTCGCAATGACAGTATCGGTGGAAAGACTCTTCGACACATAGCTAGTAAACTTGAGCAATTCCGCGTCACTGTTTAGTGGAAACAGTTGGCCTGAATACAAAAATCCAGCAGTAAAAGCTTGACGATAGTTCCCCAGAAAAGCTAGTCGCGGCAAACGCGATGTTATGAAGGCAGATATACTTAGCAACTGATAATTTAACTTGAATACAAAATATGCTATGACTTAAATACTCCCATGGTAGGTTAGATTCCACCTGCACAAGCTGCTGAGATGTTATTGTCAGACAAAACTTCTTGTCATGAAGTTGAATAGTGGATCTTCCTCACCTGCTGTGTAGGAAGCTATCTCTTCATAAGTCTTGATCCCTTTCTCCGGACAGCCCTGCAGATTGGCGAAGAAGTTTATTGTTGCAGAGTTTGCAGCTGCTGATGCCTTCAACGCTGCTACGTTCTCGGGAGAGTCATCCAGAGCGCTTGCGTCCGTAAACACGAACATCGGGCTTGCATATCTTGGGCCTGCGTCTAGAGCATTGGACATTCCCTTTATGGCAAGCTCCGGGCAATCACCACCTCCATTCGCAGTCAGACCATCAATGGCTGACACGAATCCAGCTCTCTCGGTCTCTGACTTGTATGTGACTGGACCGGTTGCTATCACAACAAAAAATGAACACTCTTTAACCTCTACCTCTAACACTCTACAACCTTTTCAACTTAGAAATACACTTAGAAGTTGCATTTAATTGTCAAACAAACTCTACGAGTATATAATAATTGCAAGCTCTAAGCAAGCTCAAATACTATCCATGCACAGTTTAAAAATGTGTGCGCCAGGAAAACATTTTTACAAATGGGGCGCATTTTCTCAAGAAGCGGGATTACGCTGACATTGCAAAGCTTTAGAGTGTTCCACAGTAGATACGATTTTCATACTTACTTGGGTCATTGAAGGGGGACAGGATGTAGTCGACCTTGAAATCACGAGTTTGGTCAATAATGGCCTTGGCGATCGCTTTCGCTGCAGCAATTTCGTCGGCCATGCTTCCAGTTGTATCGATAGTAAACATAAGCGTGGCATCGCCCTGACTAGAAATAACAATGACGGACAAAATCAATTCCTCGTGTGAGGTCCGCCATTGTTTCCGCATCATTCCTCTGGTTTTCAACTCTTTTCTGACATCTGGGGTTTTCGTTATAAATTACCCTGAATGTTACGAGTTTCCATTCTTACTCTAACTTAAATACGTAGCCCTTCCATTAAGTCACACAAACAGAAAGCCACAAGTAATGCGATCTCTTGCCCTCGTTGTACTTCTAATGCAATCTCACTTACCTGGACAGTAGCTGTGAAAATAAGTCCCCACCGATATCATCCTTAACTTTATCCAGGTAATTCGAGGCAGCGCGGTCAATGTCGTCTATTGGTAGACCATCTTGAATCTTTTTCTGAAATATAAGCAAAGCCTCTGTGTAGTAAGCGCTTTATGCATATTCTATTATGCATAGAAAGATATAAAGTATAGATAGAAAGCACATCCAGATGTTACAACAATAAAAAGTGGAATGGAATTCATTATAAAATGCCACTAATGGGCGACTTAAGCCTAAGATCAGGCGCAAAAAAAAAAGACAACTGAGTTACCTTCATAAACGTATACAGGCCTTTCCCGAGGGTCGCTCTTGCAAAGTTGATGCTACCACCTGCAGTTGCCACCTTCAAGAAGTTCTCAAGATCCAACAGCCTTTCCTCGATCGTCTTGCCCTTTGCTGTCGGATCAACTGATATAAACTCGTCTGCTACTGCCTTTTGTATGTCGAAAATCGCCTTGTAGAACTTACCTAATGGTTTTCAGAGAATTTATATTTAAAACTGTTCTACATGATTTCAAGCAAATCCCAAGAATTTCAAAAACTCTATTTAGTTTACGCTGTTAGCTTACAGAATCTAACAACTGACGAATCAACGACACTTCGCAATGCTTGCCTAAAGACGGAATAAATTTGACTGGTCAGTATTTCTGAATTGCGACACCTATTTCTATGTGGTAGAAAGTATAGAGGAGCATTCTGAGTAGAGCTTTCAAAGCAGCCCGCCTTTCTTATCAGACGCTAATGCCGAAACCTACCAGATGGTTCCTTGTCTGGAAACTTCGTCTTGTGAAAGCCCTTCAAGAAGTTCTCCACAAGCTCCTGAGCTTTGGCCACGCCTTCCACGCCTAAATTTTGATTTTTAATAGGTCAAGCAAGGATAGTGAACCCACTGCCATGAAAAGTATATGAGGAATGTATGTATGCATGTATGCATGTATGTATGTATGTATGTATGTATGTATGTATGTATGTATGTATGTATGTATGTA
>QQSS02091973.1:0-16991 GCA_003687565.2 Craspedacusta sowerbii
CTGGCCTCGGAGATTTCGACCCATTTAGCGCAGAATCCAGGTCCATGTGCTCACCTATACGGAGCGAGCCACTAATGCTTGGCAAATGATGCCGTATCCACGTTCGCATAATCAAAGCACTCCCGTCCTCCACTGCCTTTGCCATTTCATTCAACACTGTCTGACTTCTTTCACCTCCGCTTTCCTCAAAAAAGCTCCACTCTCAAATGGAAGAAGTTCGGAATCCCATCCTGCCATGTAAATTTCCACCTGCAGTTCCTAGTTTTCGTTCGTGGGCACCATGTACCTTCTCCCAGGGGACAGTCAACCCTACAAGCAAAGCTCACTTACTTCCTACATCCAACAGCAATATATATATATATATATATATATATATATATATATATATATATATATACTTTTGTATTATATTATATATATGTAATATTATATATTTATATATGTATATATATATGTATACTTCCAAAACTAATAAAACTTGTGGAGCCAGCAAAAGTTACTTTAACTTTGAGTACTGGCTTCACAGATGCATCTCGTCAATTCGCATTCTGCAAAAAGTGCACGAAATTAAGACAGCGATCTTAAAGCGATCAAAACCATGATCTAACAATTCGTTAGCAAGAAAAATATTTTGAAATTTAACTTTCTGTCTTAAGACAAGACAACAGTCTTCTATCAGCAAAAACTCATTCAACAGGAAAGAAATTTAAGAAATAAATAAAGCCTGAGAAGGCCTGCTTTTCAGGAAATGGGTTTCTAGAACGACTAAATCGCAATTTTTATGATCACATTTGGCACAGAAATTAAAACATTATTCCTTCCCAACTTCAAAAAAACCAGCAGATAAAGCGATTGGCGTGATATCTCAAAAACAAATGCTTGATAGACCATTCTGCTTTACTTGTCGAAGTATGGCTATGCACAGCTACAACCCGTAAGGGAAAGAGCCACGAATGTCTGTCGCTCCAGTTAGTAATTGTTGGTGATGGAGGCGTCTTAGATCGTAGGAAGCCAGTCATGCATGGTGAGATATAGAACAACGTACCATGCTTGAGATGTTGGTAGGCTTTTTGCGTAAGATACGTAACATCTCGCAAGCATATAACATCGTGTCTCGGCTTCATGCATCATCTGCGCTTTTAAAGTAAATTTTGCGACCAAACGACCTCGCGAAGAACAACCAATAACAAAACTGACGCTAACAAGGAAATATCTTTGAAGAAGTCCCAACTTGATAGACGGAACGCCAATTGCCTTTGCATTTATTCATAAGGCTATAGAAGCATTTACGAAAACCCTCTTTATAATAAGTTCAAAAGATCAGAACAGTAAAGATTGCCAGAACGATCTTTTACTTCAAAGGAAAAACTGCTACTTTCATCGTGACATCGAAGCATTTCAAACACAAAATATCATCAAAAGTAGCTAAAGTGCTACAAACCAGAAAGAAAATTGCGCAAAAAGTATTCACTTGAGGGGTGAGGACACTTCGTGCGCATGCTCAAGCTGAAGTAACTCAACAGCCTCGGGCAAAGAACCGCGATATTTTCTCATCAGAACTTAGAAGAAGCAAATTTCTACTTACGACGATTGCGCAGAACGATTTCATATCTATATAAAAGACGCCTGATCTCCAGCCAAACGAGCAGGGCACATCTGAAAATGGAAGAAAAAACCTAGGTGTGGCAGTATGGAGATGCGCTTATCGCGTGGATCAACGTAATGCAAAGGTGCATGCTGAGGCTAGTTGAAGCTTAGTGGTCTTTCAACCGACGAAGGGCAAGTTTGTAAGAGTCGGGGTAAAAGTTGAACTGGTATGACAATCGTAAGTGCTTTAATGCTACCAAGTACACTTCGAGCTCTTTCGAAGTGCTTCCTTCTTCCATCAAGAGGAAATAAGCTAAGTACAAAATACCCTTTTTTTACATATCAAAGTTTTTCATAACTTTTTTCCACCAAAAAAATATAAATTGCAAAAAATACCATAACTACAAAAAAAACGATAACCCCTCCTTCTTGCACAAATTGGCGAAAGTATGCTCGATCATTTCATCAGCGAGCTCTTCACAGATTGAAATATACGGTCAACTGTTTGATCAGTGAAAGGAACTTCCCCATCAGTCTTCACAGCAACTCGACCAACTATGTTTGACGCGTCTGCTTCGAGAAGAACTCCTCCATCAACCAACTCGTCTATGGCGAGCAAAACCGCATCCAAGCGCTCGACAAGAAACCGCTTCTCTACATTTTTTCGCAACATCTGGTTAACCGCTTCGAAGAAAGCATTTAGTACACCAACTAGGATGAGTTCATTCTCAAATGCCGACCCCATAACAAAGAAATGCAGATCAATGCTTGTTCGATATACAATTGTTAAGCCATCAAGCATGATAATTTCTGCATTTTGGCGAGACGTCTTTTGAAAAAGGCTTTTCTCAAATTCTTTTTGCTCTCTGACACTCGGAAAGGTGGAGTCGTAATACTTAGCAATTACCCTTTCACCGTCATTATCTAAAATAGCTATTCCTTTAATGGTGTACAGAGATCCATCTACCAGGCCAGAATCTGTGTTGACCATTGTAATAAAAAGAACGCGTCCTGGTAAACAGTCAACTGCAAAACAAAAGAAGTGCAAGTCAAGAAAATGAGAGGGCACAAAAAATGTCAAATACATTTTCTCGATATCTTGAAACCCACAAAGCTGAGGCATTCACGAAATAAGCATCTTCAACACTTACTCACGAGAAAAACAACTTGCTTATATGCAGCAAGTCCTTAAGTCATATTGCCAATGAATCATTCCTCACCGAGGAACTGTGCACGACTGCAAAGGAAAAAAAAAACAGGCTAAAAATTCGAAATAACAATTAAAACAAACAACACTTAAACCGATATGTGATCACCTCTGGCGAGAGAAAGAAGGAACTTTGATGCTCATCGTCAATGCGGCTAACTAGTTTAAAGTCACCCTATCAACTGAATTAAACAAAAATGCTACATTTTAGATTTGCTATATTTTAGACTTAACCAGTATGCTTTGGCTTTCTGCACTCCATCCAATATTAAAAGGACAACTTTGAACTATTGCTTGACTAAAACTAATCATATTTGACAAATAAAAAAATACCACGTCTGCAAACGTATTATGTTCTCATATTATTAGCAAAATTTAAGCCTTACCTAAACCTTACCAAACCTTTAAAATTTGGCTATTTTGCATTACAAAGCGTGCTGTCTGATTTTGTTTGACATGCATAGTGCACCTAAAATTATGTTTTCTAAACCAAACCCTGAAACCGTAGGGACAGCGCCCACCTTTTAAATGATTTAAAGCCTGTTGTAATTGATGATTTTGCATCTTCCAGAAGTGGAGAAGTGCACTTTAAACTGGCTAACCTCTAAACGCCATTATTAAAAATGTTTTTAGAATTTGGCACTAAAATTTGTGTTGCGCTGCATATGCTGTTTAACATACAAATAAAGACTTACAACCTTAGGTCTTCTAGCTCTTCTAGCTGGCTAGTAATAATTGCTGATCTTAGCTACTAACCAGATATTTCCTGTCGCAAAGAAGGCTTTTCCTGCTTCAAAGCAGGCTTCTTCCTGCATCAGGACATAACAACCAGGACAGGACCAAGCACATAAACGAACAGTGTAAGACAAGCAAGTCTTATTGTCACTTTCTATAGCCTTCAAAGGATGACACAGCTGATATGGCGTTCTAATACAGTTGAAAGTTGATTCTGATCAAGGTAGCATGCCGAATACAGAGACGCAAATGGCGCATGTTTAAAATTACCGAACTGCTATAACATTAGTGCGGAGATGTCAAAGTGGTACAGTAGCAAAAATAAGTTGCTGACATTGCTGAACTTACATAAATCCCATAACAAGCTTTCAAGTGCCAATTTTCAAACTGAATATAAGACTTCCCTTACTGGGTCATGTTAAGGCTGTTACCTTCTTTCCGGATCATCAAGGACACCAGTAAGCATTAAAAGAATGCTATAATTAATTTCTTCAAACACTTTCCTTGTAACGCTTGGTTGTTTTTAAGAGCCTTAATAGAGCATGAATAGCGCCTAACACTAAGTGCCTCACATCACATGTGCCTCACATGACAGTTGATAAAGACTCTAGGCCACTCTAAAAAATGAACTGATACTTAAGGTGCTGATTAATCTGGTGGTTACATATCATGCAATCTCCAGACCTATAACATCAAGCATAGACTAAACTATTCAAACACTTTGATCTTATTACTGCAATCCTATTTGTTATTCCATTAATCTGTCTTGCGGAAAGAAAAATTTCTAGAATTTTTTTTTTCAGCAGGTAACCACATTCACACAACCAATTAGTTTTATCCTTTGCTCACACCCAATACCATACAATTAATTGCTGCTTATCCATGAGGTGAGTACTTTAAAAAATGTAAATTTGTGCAGCCTTCTGAAAAACAAATGCAAAGGAGTAGTTAATGTATCCTACACAGAAACCTGGAACACACTGAAATGATCACAGACCAAAGCTTGAAACCTATGAATAGCATGATTTATTGATGTAGTCAGACCGATTACTTATGCTGCCTGGGAAGTCTTCGGATTATTTAATTTTGAATTTTTTTGTGTTATAAACGCTTCAGATATGTCTCGGTCATAGTAAATCCAACAGCAACAGCAAGTCTCACAGAAATACTAATTCATGCCACATCTGCATAAGATAGTATTTTGAACAAAACACGCAATGACTCACCACATAAAAAGATTCTTTCGACCTTTTTCAAAAGAAAGAAACAAGGTAGCAAAATAAGGTGTAGTGCTTGAATGCAACCTTTAATAGAAGGGACCTCAAAATAGACGGCGCTTCGGCTATTGAAAGAGACTTAATATAACCAAGAATTCAGGCAAAACAAAATAATAGATGCAAAACTTATAACAAGTGAAACCAGGAGCATCACACAATAACGAATGCCTAGTTTTGTTTTCAGCCAACTCCATAAACACTCGGACTACAGGAACACAATGCCACATATGCGTAAGGCTGCTCTTCGAGTAGAAACCATATATCGCTTTAGCATCTGCTATGAGTATCAATCAGCTCGCACAAACAACCATGTAGATGTATAGGCATAAGATACTCTGGTGATGTGACTTTCCCTCTAATATTGGTATCCCGTGCGTGTGTGTGTGTGTGCGTGTGTGCGTGCATGTGTGTGTTCGTGTGTGTGTCTTTTTCAACGGTAAGTTAGGAGATACAAAACTTCTTTTCTAGCACTGGGTATGGGCCCATCGAACATATCGTTTGCTTGGGTCCAGAAACACATGCGTAAAGCAGCAAAATGAGGCATCTAACCATGGTTGCATGAATCGAAACGGCCGCACCTCGCTTACTGGCACTTACCAAAAGCTTTAGTTGTTGGCGACTTTAATGGACATTCTGCCCTGTGGGACCGATACCAACCCCAAGACTCACGGGGTCGGCAAATTGAGGATTGGCTTCTGGACACAGACCTTCAAGTCTTAAACGATGGTTCCCCCACCCGAGTGAGTCGCTCTACGGGGAATCAAAGTTGTCCAGACCTATCAATAGCAGGTACCGGGCTCGCAACGAGATCGTCTTGGACGACGGTGGAACCTATTGGCTCGTCCGACCACTCTCCAATTCTTATAACGATTGGAGAAAAACCAAGCTTGCTTCCTGTTGCGCCGCCAATCTCTCGATGGCGCACAAGCGGAGTTGATTGGAAGAGCTTCCAGGAAGATGTAGAATCACGTGTCCGAGTGTTTACCAAAGAAGAGAGTCTTTCCGAGCGGACAAAGCACTTAAACAAGACCCTTATCGATGTGGCAACCACCACAGTAGGAAAGGTTAAGCCCAGCAAGAGAAATAAGCAGTGGATAATACCCTCCATCCGTACGCTCATTAAGCAGAGAAACATTCTCCGGCGAAATATTAAGACCCAGCGGAAGTAATGGTTAGAGATGTGCCAGATAGTTAACGACGAAATTAATAAGGGAAAGGTGGAAAGCTGGCGCGAGCTTCTCTCAGACGCAGAAATTACGTCCAACGAAAGTGCGATGTGGGACATAATTAAAAGTCTGAACGGTACCCCAGACTCAAATGCTCCGAACGAGGCCCTGCAGTACAACAACCGTGTCATCACGCATGCGAAAGGAAAGGCTGACATTTTCACCGACTACTACGCATCCGTTAGCCGTCTACCGATGTCGAAGGAGGATAGCAACGTAAATCGCGACCTACAAAAGCATGTACGGTTCCTGACAGCCGACAACGAGTCTACCTGTTGGCTAAAGATGAAGGAACTCCAGTCCGCAATCAAACGAATGAAGACCAAGGGCTCACCGGGGCCAGACGAAATTCCTCCATCGTTCCCAAAGGCACTCGGGCCTCTCGCCTTGTCTGAGTTGCTTCAAATCCTCAACACGTCATTCTGGACAGGTGAATGTCCATCCATCTGGCGTCAAGCAACAATCGTACCCATTCTCAAGGCCGGAAAGAATGCAAGCCTGGTCTCCTCCTACCGACCAATTAGCCTAACATCGTGTGTTGTAAAGTTACTTGAGCGTATGATAGCAGACCGCATTTACTACCTGGCAGAATCGAAAGGCTGGTTCCATCGTATGCAAGCCGGATTCAGGAAGAACCGATCATGCGAAGACCAAATTCTACGCGTCGTGCAGTCGATTGAAGACGGCTTTCAAGCTAAACCGACAAGGCGATCTGTGCTAGCCCTCCTCGACTTTTCGCAAGCCTATGATTGTGTCTGGAATGAGAAGCTGCTACTCGCAATGCATTGGAAAGGTGTCCCCAATACTTTCATCAGGTTGCTTCACAACTTCCTTTCGGACCGCCGCGCAGTGGTCCCTTTGCAAAACGTCAAGAGTCGGAGTGTGCGCATGGTTCAAGGTCTCCCCCAAGGATCAGTGTTGGCGCCTTTGCTGTTTCTCTTTTACATCAACAACTTGACTTTACCTAAAGACGTGACTCCGGTGATGTTTGCCGATGATGTATCAATCCTGGGGACGAACGAGGACAAGCACGTTGCAGAGCAATTGGTCCAGCGCGCCATCAATGTCGTAGTGGAATGGAGCAAAGCCTTCAAGCTGAAGCTCAACCTCAGCAAGAGTGAGGCAGCGTTCTTCTCATCGTGGTCCAACGATGCATCATGGGTTCCGAAACGCCACGTCGAAAGAGCTCCCATTGCGTTCAGTCCACATCCGCGTCTGCTGGGAGTCAAGCTTGACCAAACTCTGTCATTCAACGCTCACGTCAAGGATCTTATTGCAAAGACCACACCTGCTCTACGCGTGCTGCAAGCAGTTGGGAACTCTCAGTGGGGCTGGCATCCGACCAATCTGCGGAAGACCTTTTTTGCCCTTATCAGTAGTCGGATGGACTATGCGGCCGTTGCCTGGCAGCCGTGGCTCTCAGCAACCAACGTGGATAGATTGGATCGCATCCAAAACAAGGCTTTGCGCGTTATCTCCGGCCAACTGATATCCACACCACTTGAGGCCCTGCGAGCGGAAACCAACATTCAGAGCTACCACACCCACAGCAAGCACCTAGCCGTTATTGCCATGGAGAAAGCGATGCGGAGTTCACCTGACCACCCCAAAGCCGTGACTCTAAACAATACCATCAAGCATCGCATCAAAGGTCGAACTTGCTGGCGCTCAATGACAAAAATCTTAACTGAGAACCTCCCTCACCAACATCAGCCACGATCTCCTATACTGTCGTTCGGAACCCCACCATGGAAGTATTTTAAGACGTCTTTATCCACCAAAGAATCCATCAACACAGGCACTGTATCAATGTCGCAAGCAAGAGCCGCCATAAAACAAGTATCTACAGACCCACCGCCATCAACCGGAAGGCTTCGTGAAGTGTACCATCACTTCGAATATAGGAAACACATGATTGAAGAACTTTCACGCAAGCAACGTACCCTCCTTGCACGCCTCAGATCTGGACACCACCATTCCCTAAAAGCATACCACCACAGAACAGATCCGGATATCTCTCCGACCTGTCCAACACGCGGGGAAGCAGATCATGACCTCATACATTGGCTGCAAGAATGCAAGGCACATGAGGATTTGCGAAATGAAGTATTCGGGACTACAAAGGTATCGCTGAAATGGCTATCCACTCGCCCACTTCAGGTGATCTCGTTTGCAGAAAGGACTCTGAGCCTTTCTGACAAAGGCTTCATCAAATGAAGCGCCCACAACAACAACAACTTACTGGCATGAAAAACATTATCCTGGAATCTTTTGCAGACAAATATGACAGGCACTAGATCTTACATTATCGCTTGTTTCGTAGTTGCTGCACAGCTAGTTACCCGTTTTTCTGACAGTTTCCGGTTAAAAGTCTTAAATAATTCTTTCTTTCAGCTACGTTGACGATAACTTTAAACTGGATGCGAGACATTGCTTTGATGTTATTATCCAGCGATTTGCCGATCGAGGAGAAGTATTTATTGAAAGCAGTGGCTATGTCTTTAAGAAACGTAAAAGTGCCTTCATTAGTTGATACTCGGTTTGGCGTAAAATTTAATTTCGAGGTAGAGATTTGTATGATTTGTATGAAGTTTTTTTTAATGTTGTGACTATTTTCATGAAAATAATCCCGTTAGTACAGTAGTTTACTTTTTTGCAGAAGAACCACAATTAAATTACGATATTTTTTGTAAAGCAAACATTTTTTCTTTCAGTGCTACAGTCTTCTCAATTAGAAATCTAATAAAAAACATAAAAACCAGCAAGCCTCGAGTAATCTATGACTCCTTTTAAAGCTTCAATTCCTTATTCGGTAAGCGATGGACGGGAGCCATTATGTTTAGAATGTCTGTGAATTTAGAAAGAAAATTAGACGTGAGGTCATCCACACCCAGATTTTCATCGGTTGGGTAGGCCCAATCGACTCTTGTAACTTCTTCCAAGAATTCTTCCTCTCTAAAGTTTGTTTTTACGAACGACCGTAATTTACTGGGAGAGTATTTGCATTTTTGAAACGGTAATCGATAAAGACAGAGAATTGCGGAAAGTGGTCGGATATTTTACAAGATGTTTTTCCACTAACGGACTCGTATAAATATCTTGTCAATAAGAGTCTGCGAACGGAGTTTAACTCAAGAAGGCTGGAGAATTTGAGGCTGGAAGAAGCTACAACTCATGTTGTCGTAAAAAACGCTTGTGTCCCGGTCACTATCATAGATCGTACCGTATTTCGTATCTTTAAATATAGAATTATGTACATAGAAGCCAGCACCTCCAGCGTTCGTTAGCGTTTTTATGTCAATGAAAAAGTAGCTGGCGAGGTTAATGCAACTAGTTAATCTTGTACTTGCTGATGGACGCGTTTCAGAGATCGCAATCACTGAAAAGTTATACTGGATTAGCAACAGCATAGTTGACAATTCGTCAAAATGCTTGCTAAGAAACGCTATATTTATGCTTAGAAATCTAAGGTCGTTCCTTGAAGGCGAGGTTTTTTAAACTCAATGATATCGTAATATTTAGAGCAATTTTTTTAGATTTGACAATTCATGAAAGCTGACAGGTTGACCCGGAACTTTGTCTATTAGGGTTTTTAATGTAAATGATGGTGCTAGTTCCAAGTTTAAGTTTTGCAAGACAAGGCGGGCACAACCACTTTTTGACCGTGTGGCAGTCGCTGACATAGACGTCACCGTATTTTTGATGGGCATACCTATAACATTTAAAACACTTATTGCTAATTAAAGAGTAGGTATGAAACGACCGCAAGACCCACATTTGTCTACGCTTCCAAATTTCATCCGTAATAATAATCAAGATACTATCGCAATAATTAAAAAATTTACTTCATAGGGAAGAGCGCATAGACGTCACGGCGGACTCGGAACCTGAGAGCGAACACCTTCTCATGACCTTGGTTGTTGCAACAAAACGGAGCAATCTTCTCTATCGCTTAGAAAATTACAGAGAATCGTAGGACTGGTTCGCAACAATAGAATCAACGGTACTGATCTGCTGGAATTCAAACCCGTGCATTAGCATATTCTTCAAACACCATTACGCGATTGAGTGAGGCAACAGATAATCCACGCAACAGACCGTGGCTTGGTATGCGACCCCATAAAGTTTGTGCGTTAAATAACGTATCAGTACCTGTAAGTCACTTTCTGGAACAACGCAAACCATGCGAGATCAAGAAAATCAAGCAAAATAGCGTGTACATGCTTTATGAACAACTCGTTCTTGAGCGTATTTAACCATTAGGCATTTAACCCAAGAATGGTTCTTGCCTCACTAAGGCTTATAAAGAATCGGATACCTCTACCTTTCATTTTTATGCCAAGGTTGCAGTTAACGCCTGCAAACGTATCTTCACTTCCTTAAGAAGGTCCATTCTGGTTTTAGTGAGGTCCGGTTGAACACTGAACCCGGGATGTTTCTTGATAATTTTCCTAGCCTTATAAACTTCTATTCGGTGGCGCCAGGTTGTGAATTAGACAATAATTCGGCGCGGTTTTTTTGCCATTCGCACTGCCGATGGGGTGCGCGCGATCGATTATGCCATCCGGCACTTCAACCTCGACCTCCTTAAATATTCTGAAAACCGCCTGCAGGCAACTATCAGCGGATTGATTTGGTGACGGAGGCGCCCCGTTAATTCGTAGGCAGGCTTAGGCGCGAGTTCTGTTCATTGTCTTCGTTTTGCTCTTTCAAGGTCTCCACTTCTTTTCCAAGGGAAAGAATCTTTCTCTCCAAGCTCATGATTCTTTCCTTTTGCTGGTTAATGATGCTTTTTCAGTTTCTCGATGGACTCCTGAGGTGCCACTTTCTTGGCAAGCTCACGATGCTCATTTTGAATTTCCGCGTTTGATACCGTAGTTGAAAGTACATGTACTTACCCAATCGTATCTTTTGAATCAAACTCTTAGGAATTCGCAAAAAAGATCCCCAAAAAGATCCGAAGCTTGCTATTCGAATCGCTACAAAGTCCTAAACAACTCCCAGATGGACGAGCGATTAGCCATGCGTCCGCCTCCAAGCTGCCATAAACGAGGAATGCACCTTCTCCAACGCGGCGTATTGTCGAAAAATTACAGCTTCTCGATTTAACCACTACCGATCCTAAATAGCAAGCAAGTTTCTTCAGAACGAGTTGGAGAACATTGTGAGAAGTTAGCGAAACTAGCATTCTTAGTTATGTAGTTTGTGCACCTGAATGTGAAGTACAGAAATACGTTGTCGTGGAGAGCATGGGCCTATCATGAGTCGATTGCTTGCTCGCTTTATGAATAACTATTTTACTGGTTACTTTTTATAGAACTTTAGATAGGAGCACTATTGTAGCAGTTAAACGTCATGGTTAGGTTGTGCTGCATCCCGCGTTTTCATCTGTTATGATTTGGACGAACTAGGACTCCCCTGTGCCAAGCTGTGTAGATGAAGCCGTTCCGTTTGGTCTTAAGCTTGTTTGAATATGCTAACTTCCCCCCCCCCCCCCAACACAAACTTAAAGAATTAGAAGTTCTGCTGTTTGTCTCTTTCACTCATAGCGGTTTCTTTCTTTCCCTATCCGGGGAAGTTCACACTTTGAGAACGGGATATACTTGTAGGGCTTTAAATAGTTGCATTTATTTTTTTTAATTAATTTTTAAATTGATTATTATAATATTGGTTAAAATTATTTTCATGCATTCTGACAGTTGCGCAGAAATTTTGTCTTCGCGGACAGAAGAAGAAAATTAGAAATGTGGTTTATCTGTCTATTACCAGCGCTAAGCCTCCCCTAAGCATAATGTAAGTCATTAAAGCTAAAATAAGCTTCAAAAGATGTTGGGTAGATTTCTGCTATCAATTCATATGTCTTGAGATTAAAATTCGACAAAAATTCTCGCTAGCAACTCGATTATCCTGTCACAAAATAACATTTACCAATAGGAAATAACAATTTTATATCACATAAAATACTACCTTCTTGGTAGATCTGGTTGATTTTCAGCAATTTTCAAGAAATTGAGACCTATCACGGATCAATACATAAGAAATTGTAACAGTCGGCTTCCTAGCCAAAGGAAGTATTTTTATGTTATAAGAGAATTGCTCTTGTGTTGTTTGTTAATAATTATTCTCTGAGTCGCTTATTGCCGTGGTGAAGGAGATACACATTTCTCTGAGCAAGGAAGCCAAACAGCACCAAGTGATCAGCCGAGTTGGTTGCAGTTCTTGGTAGCGAGGATCACTTAAAAACACAAGTGGTTCTGTACTTGTAACAGGTCATCACTTTTGTTTCACTTTTGCAGTTGTCCAACATGATTATATTTCCACCGTGTCATTAGTTCTATTTTGTGGCTTTTTCACAGAGAAACCTTAAGCTAAAGTTTCATCGTACCGGTAATACCTTCAAATCGTTTATCTTTTATAAGGCATGTATTTAAAGCATGGCAAAAGCTTGAGGAACATATTTGAGAGTATTCGCTTATATGTTTATTAATACTAACCAGTCAAGCAAGCGCCTGATCAAGCATTATCGGAAAAGTGCCGAACATCTCGAAGCTCAGTCGATTTTCATACAAAACTTTGAAGATCTCATCAACCGTCCTGTAGACACATCAGCGATATAAGAAAGTCTTATCTTATGCCAGTGCCTAGGTTAACTTCAGCGTCGGAGAGGGTCTCTATATGCTGCCCAGCAACATGAATCTGAAGATTGGCATAGTCACCAATTACAATAGCAACATTGTCATTAGCCAGCCCGGTTTTACTCTCAGACTGAACAAAAATTTTAGTCCTGTGTTGAACATAAAACCGATGAAAAATGGCTGCCTCACTCAGAGTTTGTCACGCATGAACTTACCAAAAGCGCATTGCTCTGGTCCTTGACTGCAGCTTTCATCCTTTTCTATTATTTGAGTTACAGAAAAAAATATACATATTTAAATATATTAAAAAAAAGAATAGTCAAGAATTTTCGTTTGGCGATCCGCTCTTTAATTTGTTTCGTCGCTATGCCTCCATAGAGGGGGAAGTGGAAAAGTATATGAAATATAAAGCATCGTGTGATAGCTAAATAGGATTATCGTTGCAATCACTTTTTCTGAAACATACATTTGTAAATTCAAATCCACACGCCATCATAAGGCGACGCCACGTCTAACAACATTGTCTAAAAGAGCGTTCTGAACTCTCATCGATACAATTCCTTAAATGTCCATTATAAATTGTTAAAACTTCTTCGGCATCAAGGTAACGACTGTTTAAACTTCCAAAAGGATTAAGAACTTTATAACGGAACATTAAAGATTGTTATTGATGTTTGGGTCTCCACACAACGCCAGAACTGGCTCTTTCCTATCGCTTGAGTTCATCTTCTTTGGCATTTATTGACATTAAGCAAAATGCAATTCGAAGCATCATTGTGCCTAACTGATCTCCCATAAACCATATTTAATTTTCATTGTTACAAATAGAGAGACTATCATTGTCTTATATCGCCATGTCAGCATTCAAGGAGCCTTACTTAGGCTAATTGCAATATTTTTGACCAAAACGTCTGATGTTCAATTATCCTTAGCAAGTCCTTGAGTTTTATTGTTGTTCTACTGTTGCAAAAGCCTGATTGTTCACTCATTCCATCACTCACTCCCGAAGTCACCCAATCATTCAACCGCTACCTCACTTGCTCACTTAATCAAGCGCTAAATCAATTGAGACAGTGATCAAACAATCAATCAACCATCAATTATAACTCGATCAGTCAATCAACCAATCGATCAACCAAATCGATCACTAACTACTTGAATCAATTAGTCAATTAACCAGTAAGTATGTCAACCCTAAGTCAGTAAATAAAAATGCTTAGAAGCGAATCAATTAATCAAAAATAGAACAAATCAAATTAATCCATGACACAATCAACCAATCAATCAATTAATAAGACAACCAGGAATAGTAAATCAAGTCAAATCAAATCAATCAATCGATAAGTCAGCGAGTACAAATCAAGGAATCGACGAGTATACTACTTAATCAGTAAATCAGGAAGTCGGTCAATCAGACAAGCCTTCAATAAAGATGCTTTAGAGCGAATAAATCATGCCATCAGATATATAATGAATTAAATCAACCAATCAATCTATCAATCAATCAACCAGTCAACCAATCAAGACATAAATCAAAAGTTTATACCATATCAACCTATCCATTGAACAATGTGCCAACCAATTCATCAACCAATCCATCACTCAATCCATCAACCTATCAATCAATCTTTCAATCGATACGATTTTTAATAGCACGTTGAATGATACGGGCAGACGGTAGTACTGATAACGGAAGTGGGATAAAAATGGAAACTCTCTGGTGGTTCTGGTGGACTGCTTGAACGGAGTTTTGTGTCCACTTGCTACGCGCTTCCAGCAGCAGAAGAAGTTTCTAAAGTTCGCTTGCGCTCTGGCTTGTCTTGGTGCTCACATCTGACTTTTTGTTTCGGTCAAAAGCTGCATGGCATAGAGTTTGGCATGTGTGCATCGCATAGAGTTTGGCATGTGTGCAGATATATCGAGGTCAGAAGAGAAGCAAACCTTGGGTCTTAGTAATTCATGAAGTGGAACCCGCATGCCAGTTAAAACTTATGAAAATGCTTTGATACTTTGTGTTCATATTTTGCTATTAAGCTCCCTGCGATTTTAATTTTTATAATGGTTGCATTTTATTATTTTTTCTGCCCTTTGTTGACCTCCATGCTTTGATTTCGCACATGGTGCGCTTCAGCTTTGCAAATTTCTGGCCTTTTTGTTTAACTTGTAGTTCTTCTAGCTTTACTAAGTTTACCGTGGGTTCTGCTCCACTCTTGATCGAACGCGACAAGTACAACACTAGCAAACTTCTCGATAAGCACCCAGTCGGAAGTAGCCTCAGGACAGCGACCCTGAAGTGGTAGTACGCGGCATAATCCTAGTAAATCTTGCCAAGCGCAATATATGACTTTCTGGGAACAGAAGAAAGTGTCCTTTAGTCGACGGTAATACCAAATGAAGCAGATCTCAGTGTTCATGCATCGCTTGCTAGTGCAGATGACCTGAACATGAATCTCAAAGAACAATGAGTATGATGTCACAGTCAGGAGAAACGCACCCACTCTAGCCTTCAAAAAGAAAAAAATTAATAAATAAATAAACAAAAATGAAAAGGAAAGAAAGATAAAGGATTTTGTCGCAAAAGAGAGCAATGGGATTGGTACTATATGAGGTACTACAAATGCAGGCCTGATACTAGCTTGTGCAAGAAACTTCCTCAAAGTTACTCTGCCTAGCAATGTTAACTGGCTGCTAAAGCACCACGCGTAGGCAAAGAGAGAGAGAAAGAGAGAGAGAGAGAGAGAGAAAGAGAGAGAGACACGCACACACAAAGTTAACTCATTCTATGGCAAAATATGCGGTGACGTCTGCATGAAGCCTTGCATTATCCACTTTCAAGCAACTAAATTATTTTTTTTAAGGAGGGGAGGGTTTTCATTCAAAACAACAAAGGGCTGCAGAATTATCTTCAGAGCATATTCAACCCGGGTAAATCTGGATGTGGTTTTGATGAGAGCCGAAGAATAGACAATAAACCGATGCAAGAAAGATTCCCTTTTCTACTTGAAAAATGGCCACGTATCTCATCTTCTAAGTTGAGAATTTTTATGGTGATGAGTGTGCTCTTGTATTTCTGGAGCGACGATGAAGATTGCAACCGCCTAAAATCATGTCTAATCTATGCAATCTCCTGCTAGTAGGACTTGACTCTGTGGGTGGATACACCTACCAATAAGTACTTGCTGTTATTGCAAGCCTCGATATTTAAGTGCGAAGTATTTTTGCCACAGGCATAGACGTGCCACAAAATCCTCATTTTCTTCTGCTGGTCGCATCCCTTTGTGGGAGTCACAATCCTGAGCTAATAATAAAGCCTGCTGGTGAAAAGCACAACCTGTCAGTTTGCTTGACCAACAGAGCATCTTCGTATAGAGTAAACAGAGAGCGTTGGCTTCAGCGGCACCTGCTTGACTAGCTGTCTCCAAAGCCTTTCGAGGTGTAAGAGTTGCCTCGTGTGTGTACCCAGGTGCCCATCGCAACACGTCATCTAGGACAATTCTGCACGGCTCTATCAGCCCGAGGAACACGCGACATGTTCTCGGTGTAACGAGCTGTTTGGCCGAACTGAAGAAGCGTCGGCAAACAGTGGATAGAAAGTAGAGCGGTTGGAGGTGTTTTGATGGAGATAGCCGAGCAAACAGAAAATTAGGAAATTGTTGACCTGAAAGGCCGGGGACGAAATACACTTCTTACGTTGCGCTCGGGCTTACATTGGACTTCGTATTTTGTTGCGTTTCATATGTTATTGGTATGTTTAAAGGTAGACTGGATATTGTTAAAGGTGAAGTACATGAAAATCTTTGACATATTTATTATCAAAAGCAGTCCTTTGGCTGAATAAGTTAGTGTCCGTTTTAAACTTGAGAGAGTTTGTGGAGTTTTTGTTGCGCAAAGGGTGACGGTTGTCACAAGAAGCCTTATGAGGAGTGTTTTGAGGGTTTGGTGATTACGTGTAGTTCGTGTGCTTGCTCGTGGTGAGAAGAGAGTAAATCATTGCTCATAGAAGAGATGACGAGAGCCACAGAGCTTGCTGCCTACTGCATTTTGTTCTGGACATGCGCAAACGGTAAGAAATTGCTTTTAAAACACTGTCAAGAACATCTTACGCGCTGTTCATTACATCAAACACCTTTATGTATTGGTAATACTGCCATATGTCTATTAGTACTAATTTGCATCGCTGGTCGACTTGAGAGGCCGAAATGGATATAATACTAGTTACATTAAAATACAATAGCCTCACCCATGTGCATAATGCTATTCGCATCAAACAAGAATGGAGGCACTTATACATATCTACATATATATATATATATATATATATATA
>QQSS02092084.1:0-16984 GCA_003687565.2 Craspedacusta sowerbii
GATGATGATGATGATGATGATGATGATGATGATGATGATGATGATGATGATGATGATGATGATGATGATGATGGTGAATGGCTAAAATCTCTTTCAGAAACTAGATTTGAGGCACATTGCAAATCACCGTAAGGAAATTCTATCGGCGTACGATGGAAGCTCTAGATAAGTTGGCTGAAGATCAAACTAAGAATGGGAAAACCAAGTCAGAAGCAGCAAGTCTTGCGATTAAGATGGAACAACTAAAGCGTGTTTTCATCTAGGCTATGTAAGACGAAATTTTGAAAGCACTTCCACCGTAGAAAAAAGCTTTTCAAATACGGGAGTGATATCTGGCGGTTTCTGCCCATCTTTATCAGTCACTGCGAGACGATATTCGAAATCTGAGAGATGATTTTGAGCGACTTGAGGGTATAGCTAAAGGCATTAAGCCAGGTACTAAAAAGAAAAGATTATCATAAAGACTGCAAGTTCACAACAGCTAACCAAAAGATTGCTTTGCAGAAGAAGGCAATCATTTTTGCATTAGATTATATAACCCAGTATTTCATGCGCTTCAAACTAAACTCCAGTGAGCAGAAGTGTACAAAAATGTATCAAATAAATTTGCATTTTTGAGTGATTTGGATTTGTATATGGAAGAATATGCACAAGTTTCTGAGAAAGTTGATGATGAATATCCTGCGGATCTTTGAGAATTTTGGAAGGTTCAATAACAGCAGGGGCCCCCGTAAAAGTTTTTTAGCCTAGGGCCTCAACTGGTCATAATTTGGCCCTGTCCTGCATATACAAATAAAAATAACATCTCGCTTTGATTCTACTTTATTTGACCTTAACACTATATCCGGCCCCACTCTCTGGTACGTCCGTTAATGCGGCGCTCGGACTGAAAAGTTTGGAGATCTAAGGAATCACGAAAAGAAATCGTTTTCAAAGCAGTACAGCAAACTGGCAAGAAAGCACCTTCTTATAACTTTCAGTTTGATTATAGCTTAGAACAGAATAGAATAAAATAAAACTAATAATATAGTGAAATTTTATTACACAACAGAAACTTGAATATAGATTGGAAACATAAAAAATAAACTTGTTAAAAAACTTTTTAAACAGCACCGAAAAACATGCCCTGCATTTCTTAGAGTGAGGAAGAAGTTTTCAACCTCCCAGATGTGCAGTTCATCGATGCTACTGACTGCGCCTTCTAGTGGATAGTTCGCTTCTTCCCGAAGCTACAAGTCTCTGTACGTTCTTATAAAGGGAGGCTCGCACAATTTGCCCATGCTATAAAGATCGTGAAGCAGCCATCAGAAGAACTTCTGTTACCAGGCCATTGGTTACACTCATTTCTCAAAGACCTTCCCAACGGACTTCTAATTCAGCATCTTCAAAAATAGGTTGCCACGAACCTGCTGCATTCCTTCCAAACAGGCTCACCAATAGTCGCGTGGAAGCCTCTTCCTTTTCGGTTTAGATTGTATAGAATTGTATAGTTTGATTGAGATTGAATTGATTGTATAGTTTTGGTTTATGTTGTATTTCGGTTTAGATGTGTACATAATTATTGCATGGCTTGCTCGTCAACTCCTGCTTCTCTCCTCGCTGACTCCTGCTTCGCTCCTCGCTAACTCCTGCTATGCTAGCACGCTACGTTATAGCACACGAACTGCTGTGTGAAATTCCTGCATAGATATCATGTTTTTCTGTGGCATGCGTAAGATCTTTTGGTTCCTGGTCAGTTCATAATCAAATGCTTCATGGGCAATTTTCCTTCCTAGTTGGAGTTAGTCGATGTTTGTGATGAATTTGCAGGATCGAGCGAGAGCGGACAGACTATGGTCGGACTTTCCGCATGCGATTAAGCAGCCGGGCTAAAAACATCAGTAAAAAAAGTTCAGATTGAAAAGAAAAGCTTATCGCTCATCGTAGTAACCTCAGCAGAGGGACACCGGGCGCACCTGCTTAAAACTAGGAAGAGAAACCAAAAGTATGCTTTCAGAAAAGTCGGAAGCTTTTTGTTTGTGGGACTCTACTGCTGCGACCTACGTAATTCGAATAGAGATCATTCCCTTGAGACGAAAGTTTTTCAGGGCATCGATCGTGACAACTTTCTTCAATGCTGATACTGTGCGTGTCAAACGAGTTCGCCTCAATTAGCATCCGTCGCTACCAAATCCAAGAGGACATAACTGAACAGACCTTCAGATGCACCAAAGGTGTGTGGTGGTATCACTTCAGATTAAACCACCGAACTTCATGGGAAATTTCTGTTGAGAGAGCAAAGCCAAATTCAACTAGTGCATGATGGTGGAGCGTGATGGATATGGAACATGATAATTGTAAATAATATGCTGTATAATGCTAATTACTTCAAATTAAACCGCATTTCAAAAACATTTCCACACGCTCGAGAGACGCACCTCGTCAAGTTAACGAATCCTCATCGTACCACTGGAAGCTAAATTATACTTCAACACACCAATTTATGCAGTTTTGACGGGGATTTTACCCTTTACTATCCAACATCAAATCTTCGCACGCCATCAATTGCAGGAAACTGAGTGTCGCTATAACACGGAAAGTGTCGTTTGCACTATCATAGTACAACTAGAAATCTCAGCGTATACACCGATGTGATCCACTAAACATGATAAAATCAAGTGCTGAAGAATTTCAACAAGCGTTTGTTGACCCTACCATGCGTTGCGCGGGGGCCAACTTTAACCCAGCCTCGGTAGCCAGTAGCTAGCTTATCAACAACATTAGTCACAACAGCATTTCTCCATCCAGGTTTCTGCGTCAAAGCGATTTGAAAATCGGAAAACGATTCGAAGATCAGAAAATTGGAATGGACGGACAACATTAAAGCGTGTCGGCAAAGCTAGCCACCCACATCGAAAACAACGACGCCGAAAATCAACGTCTGCATCGACTTAAATCAGTCCTTACTAATATTTTTATCCAACTGGTTATATAGCTTAGGCCTCTGGGATAACGCCTTTGCTCAGCGGATATTCAATGCCGTATCGCTTGTATTGGCAGACGTGTGAGAGTGGGTGAATGATTGCGTTAATTAGTGGTCGCGTTTAACAAGTTTAAACCTCATTTCTTGCGTTTAACCCTATTAATACGTTCGATCCGTTGCTCCGAGCGTTTTTTTTTTTTTGATATGCTTGTAGTTTGTCATTTGCTGCAAGTTACCACAGATTTTTACCGCGACAAAATGTGGAACGATCTAGAGTAGTCACAGTCTGTAACCGAGTCACGTGACAAAGGTCAAAGTCTGAGTATGTACTAAGCAATTATTTATGTATTTAAGTCGTCTCTCGACATACTATCTATGAATTTACAATATAAAAGCAGGCATACAATAGATTAACGGAAATTCAAGGAGTGCAATAAACAGAAATACACACCAATGCCAGCACAGAAGTAATAAACCAATGAAAAAATGGCGGCGGACTGCCAAATCGCTGAACTCAATGGTTCCTTCATATATCAAAACAGAACTGTAAACAAATCTTAACTTCCTACAAGGTTCTGGTAAGTTCTGGCGACACAACGCGAAAGACGCCATCTAAGTTAAGGGCTAGCATTACATGCATTTTCAAGTGTTACTTGTATTCTCTAAGTTCAACAGAACAAGTAAGTTTAAGAGTGCGCATGCGCACAAGGCAGTTGTTTTCTCGGTGCTACCAATGCATTTACAACGAGCGCCAGAAGAAGAAACGAAGATCAAGCGAACTCCAGCACCGTATCAGCTAACAAATAAATACGTCAAAAAATTTCTACAAAGCAGAACTCGAGGAGCCATAGCTAATGACTCCCATATGAACACTTAAAACACCAGACGATACCGTATCAGCATTTAGGTTCCTGCCTACGCTGAAACGCTATAAAAAAAAATACCATCCCTTTGCTTTTCCTTCGACCACACCAGATAAAGCGAGGACATGAACATGAATTAACCGTGAGAGAATAATTCGAGAGCCTCCATCACAGGCGGAACTTTCGGTTTTTGAGAATCTTCCTTCTTGACGTGAGTCTTCATGTGCGCGGATCGGCTTTTCACTTTGTTGAAAACACTGAAGGCAGAAATTGGACAGCTTAGAACAAGCGGTCCAGCATACTGACAGCTAGAAAGCATCAAGTCCCCATAACACGGAAAAATAATGCTCGCCGATTTCAAAACAACCTGGAACTTCCTTTAAAAAATTGATAAAATCGGTGACGAGTCGAAAAGTATGTAGCGGTTATTCTATACGCTTGACTAGGTCACTACCTCGAGCCTGGGTAGCAAGCTCGCAGAGAAGAATGGTGAGACTTACCGGCCGCAGACTTTACACTGGAACTGCAGTTGCTGCGTGCCATCCGCTGCCACGATTATGGACGTTGGAGGAGCTTTCCTCTTCTTCGCAGAAGGCGGCCCAAGGAACGGCGCAGGGGAATCGCCTTCGGGAAGGACCGCGTTGTAAACTGCCGGCTTGGGAAGCTTTGGACGCCGGATTTCATTCGGTTTGGCCATACTGAAAGATCGCGAAAACGAGGATTATCGTTCGGCTAGTTACAAAGCTCAAACCATTTTGATCTGACAGTCAATAAAAATAAAATAAAAATAACTGCTTTTAGCACGATTTTCCACAAACAAGAAAACGGGACTCTTTTCATACTTCGAACCTTTATTCAGACCAATTCAAAACAATTAAAAATTCGACACAATCCATTAGGCCAACGTACCTCCCACCGTGAACACGAATGTGTCCGTTGAGAGCTTGCCTCGATACGAATCGAGCTCGGCAGTCTGGGTAGTTGCATTCAAACACGGGCTCTCGGATCGTACTCAACGGCGCTACAGCTGCCGTTGGCGTAGGAGGCACGTCTTCTTCTTCCTAAAAGCCAATCATCGTAACACTGAGCGGATACCAATATTATCACGTACGCAGCAAAAAAAAATTGGCTGGTCAGTGTAAGCTATACAAGGCCTTCGCACATAAGGAAATCCGGCTAACTTGGACGCAGCAAGAACGCAATGCCGCTACTAACTCGAACAGGAGCAAACCGATACAGGCATCCTAATATTACCTGCTCAGATTCAACTTCGACAATCCTGGTCCTCGCGCGGAATGACTCCGGGTGCATGGCCTTCCATAAATAGTAAAACTCGACGCACTGGTGAACAGACTTAGTAGAGACCTGCATACAAGAAAGAATGTTCTCCACAAGCAAGAATCACACAGAGTCATCTCTCATCCACCAAGTTAAAGGCACAGACTTTCTGAACATAATTTTCTTCTCGTCAGTACACTACGATTCCAATACATCGTTATCAAAAATGTAACGGGCTCCCCAGACATGTTTAGACCTAGAAAAATTGCACTGCCCCAAAAAACGCCTGGAAGAAGGAAGGAAGAAAGGAAGAAAACCACTACAACTAAAAACATGGCACCGATCCATGCTCACTTGCGTACAAATTACCCACCTCTTGCTGAATTACGGTGAACAGCTTGCCTTTCGTTCGGTAGGCCTGCCTAAACGCCAAGCGCTCCTTCGACGACCAACGGATGGATCCTAAGTCACGATAGAAAGGCTTGCGTTTAAAACTGCATCATAAACAAACTTTCTGAAATCAAACCGATGAAGAGGGGAAAAAGGCGCTTTCTAATGCATATTTTGTGTAATGCTGCAGAAATAGAGTGTAGCCACCCCCAAGCGCATAGGACGACCATGGAGATTCACATGGCATTAAACGCTGAGAACAACTCGAAACATCACTCACAGAGAATGCATTAAATATTGCATGCTAACAAAACTATATGGGAAAATCTCTAGTCTAGTACTTAAAGAATAAAAGAAAAAAATCCCTTACTACCCCGGCTACGCCTACCAAACATGTATGATACACTGCCATGTGGCCAGGCCCAGCAACAAAATTCTATCTGACCAATCATATCCTTACCTATACATCGCCAACTTTCTATACGCAGTCGCCCCAACGAAGCAGACTGTAGAAAAGCGCGGCAAGAGAAGGCAAAGCAAAGGGAAGAGAATTAGGCCGTACCCGAGTAGTGGTAATCAGCGTTTGGGTCATCCGCACGAAGAATATGCCGCCTTGAGAGCAACAGACGAACTGCCTCCTACACAAGAGATAAAAATAAACCATGCACAGTGGCGCTGAGAAATTCGTTCTCTCAAACAATTTTTCTCCATAGAAGAAGACGTGAAGCGAAAGCGTGCACAACCAACAATCAGTAAAATCAAACACGGGGGGGGGGGGGGGGAAATAAATCATTAAACAAACTCTGACCTGTATGTCCTGTCCTATAAGTCCTGTCCTATAGGTCCTGTACTGTAGGTCGTGTCTTACTGACGCCAAAAAGTTCACAAAGCAAAAAACTTAGCCAGTTATAGTGCTGCGCCAATTTTATAGCCATATCCCTGTCCAAGCAGGCTGAACAGGCCCCGAGATGATGCTTAGGATTGCAACACTCGCATATCATCATCCTTTTATCACCACAGTCGCGAAAGTGAATCCAAGGACATGAATACGAGAATAAGTCATGGAAATGCGCTTATTTTGTGCGTGTGAGAGCGTTGATGCACAAATGTTGATGCTTAAACACGTGCACTTGTCGAATCTAGTGTAATTTTCGGCACGAAAAACGAGGGACAATTGCCTTTTCCACAACGATGAACCAAACACAAATCACGCAAATCACAATCTGACCTACCTTGATGTTTCCCCGAGTCCTCTGCAGTATATGAAATGCATACTCTTTGTTGTTCGAGCCACCATAAAGTGCAAGGGAGCAAGCCATTTCCAAGTAAGATTGCACTAAACACGAAGACCCTCGACACTTAATCAACACTGACTGACATCACCACGACAGATATGCTCTCGTATGACATCAACACGTAAGACAGCTCTCGCATGATATCGCCACGATGGATACGCTCTCGTATGACATCGCCACGATAGACATGCTCTTTAATATACATTTATTGCTTAAAGCACCTTTCGTAGCGTTCGGAAACAAAGAAAGCTAAACAAAGCCTGCTTATACAAAATAACTACGCGCTGACGAAGCAGAAGCGTGGTACGCGCAAAGCGCAATCCCTAAGGACGTAGACACTCTACATCAGGCGACCGATAAGCTTCTTACGTTCGTCGTCCTTTTGTGAATCGTCTTTCAGTGGCGACCACATCAAGCTAGCCCGGTGAATATCCTTTTGCGCTTCGTCGCGAGCCACTACGAAAAAGAACGAAAAATAACCTCGTCTATCTGCTGGCATTCCCAGAAAATTAACGAAGCTCTGAATCAAGCGCCAAAATTTTTCCTTTTCTCTCTTAAATACTTAGAAATGCCTAGAATGCAAAAGAAATGCAAAAACATCAAGTGCCAACACGAGGAGCATATCAAAGCCAGGACTTACCAAGATTCGGAAGTTCTGCTTGAAACATGGGACCGATATTGATTTTCCTGAGAATCAAAATTATTTTAACATTAAAATCATCTTGTCACGCAAACATAACGTAAGGGTGTACAAAACATGCTGCATCTCGCTAACGAAAGCGTTCCTACAAAATCTCATGTAGCAATATGATAAGAGCCGTCAAATACGTGCACATGATAATCGACGTCACAAAACGGGGCAAAACGGCTCACGTGACAATAATCGGGGAAAATCATTCGTCGATCTAAAGGTGTGACGATGCTTACGAACTCGAAGATAAAATGAAAAGCCAGGTAAGAGACCATTTGTTCTTTAGGCATTTGAATAGAGGATATTGTACGTACGGTTCAGGAAATGGAAGCACCGGGTGTTCTTCTGAAGACGGCAGAGGAGCGTCCGACAAACTACCTAGAAGTTGAGATCGCATCCTGAGTGCACAGAAAGGCAGTGAAGTACCAACCACAACAAGAAATGGTTCTTAAGATCTAGCTTGTCAAGCCAAAATTTACAACACATACGAAAACGTCAATCACACTTTGTCTATGCTTTCGATCAATAAGTAAGCTTTTTCCTAACCACTACATGCATTAATGTATATATAGTAATGTATTCAATACATTGGATATGAACTGTCAGACAGCAGTTCGCGCATGTTCCGCGCGAGGCGCCTACGCGAAGGCAACCAGTATGCAGCAAGTCAAATTATAGCAATACGAATAATGATAATAATAGCAATAAATAAAATAATAATAATAAATAAAATAATAACAACAATATAAACAAAAGTCTTAATATAAGATAATACAATATCAATAGTAATAACAATAACAATAACAAACATTATGAATTTAAATATTCACCTGGTATTGCCAAGTCTATATCTACTGGCCCGAAGGCGTAACTATTTACTAATAAGCTTGCTAATAGGACCTTTTAGAATGTCATACCAACCCAACTAAAACATTACGCCACACACTCACGCAAGCACACACACACACACACACACAAACACACACACATACATACAAACATGCACAGCAAACCAATAAGAAGCACTACTAACTTAGCCTGCGTCCACCAAGAAGCAGTCGACTAGGAGTAGGCGGCATAGTGCCTCTTGGCGTGGCGCCAGGAGGCAAAAAGAATCGACTTCTCGGGCTCAACATCGGAGGGGGCGTGTAGATGTCCTTGGCTGCCATCTCCAACGAAGTCTTGCTCAACGCACCAGTGACGCTAAAAGAAAGATTCGTGCTGACCGCCGGCGGGATTATGATCGGCCCGGGTCGAGGCCGAGGCTTCTTGTTTGGAGATGGCGGTGAAGGAGCAAAGTTTTCGTAAGGAGAGTCCACACAGATTCGCGGCGGCTCGGTCATAGGAGCCCTAAACGAATCGCCCTTAAATTTGCCCAGCACAGGCGGCAAACTCGGTACTCGACTGATCAGCGGAGGAGGGTCGTTGGCTGGTGGGAGGCGGTCGAATCTGGAAAAATGCTCTTGGAAAAGCACAGGCTCCCGCGGAAGCTCGCTGTAGCGGTCGCCATCTTGCAAGGGCGCTCGCTCAATCGGACGCGACAGTTCAAAGGCGCGCGATAACTCGGGATATCGTGCCTCGCGATTAGGACTTGGATTAAATCTTGGGATAGAATCTGGCGTTCTCCGAACTCTATCACTCAGCTTGAAAGGCTCGGCTATGATATCCCTTTCCTCGCGCTCCGATTTAAGCACACCGCCTTTTTCCGAGGAGGCCAGGGGTCCATTCTTGCCGTGCTCTCGCTGCGAAATCTGATAGTGACTCACGTGTGGTTCCTTGTCGGCTTTAACAGGATCTTCTTGCACAACCTAAGAAAGTCCAAACACGCTCCGAATAAACCAAAATAATTCAAAAGCAACCAGGGTCCTCACAACAGTGAGAGAATATACAAGCAAAGCAGCATATAGTGATTCTGCGGGAGGTTCCAGCATAGGGGGGCTGACAGACAAGCTGCACAAAAGAATAACTTGTAAGATAATTGTAAAATCCCTCACAATAATAAACAAAGGAACATAAAATTGGTACTAAAACACGTATCTAACACAAAGTGAATCCGAGCAAAATTGGCTTTTTTTTTTGTTGCTTTTTACAAATTTACAAGTTACTAAATATGCCCCACGCCTGCCCCAAAACGCTTGCAAGACGAGGTGCAAGTTTTGAAAGGTTGCTGCCCTGCTCAGACTAGAAAGGTGGGCAAGGCAACATTCAAACGCAATCTTAGAGATAAAAACAAAAGCTCACGTAACACCTTGAGCGCAGCCCATTGAAGCCGTGCAACATGGCAGGGCGAGCTTTAGTAGCATTTCTCACTCAACCTCTGCTCTTGTGAAGCACCAGATTATATTGTGCAAAAGTCACGCAACAATACCTAAGAGACTCTATAGCTGGCAAGCATTAAATTTACTCAGACAGCACAAACTATCCACCTTTTTCCCGGCCATATACTTGACAGTTTTGAAAGACCTCTCAAAGAAAACAAGAGCTAGTCGACAGGCCTATGCTTTGGGTGATCAAAATAAGCAATGGACCGTCAAAGAGCCATCAGCCATCATATGAAAATAACCATCCAATATAGTACACTACTAAGGCAATGACCAATGAACACTAATGGTCACGACTGTTATCTAACTCTGAACAATTTTCAATTATTTAAATCTGGGGTTTACAGCACTTGAAAATTATCAACTATACAAAATTATATTCAATATGCAAAATAAAAATCCAGGTTGTCAAGAGTCTATAACGATACTTTAATGTGCTCCAGGTCACAAAAAACCCGGCTTCTTGTGCATATGCACCACTAACTGGTAATGGACACAGATTATATTCTAGAGTGATACGCTCTCATAGGAACACAAGAATTTAGAACTAAAATGGACGATGGAATGTTGCATGGCAACCTCAAGAGGACTGAATAGAATCACCAAAACTTGGTAATAATAGCTTGCTGCATATCAGACACATTTCCATTGCAAATTTATCTTTATTTAAATTTCATCAGAGATTTAATGAGATAAGATGAACTATGGGGGACAAACCCTACTTCAGCTCTAACAGACATCCAGTATATAATGGTAGTTATGTTTTGCACTTTTCTAGTTGAGTTGGACACTAGGAAACAACAGCCATGCAGGAAACTCCACTTCAAAGCTATTATTGCTCATAAAAATAAGGCTTCTTTTGTCTTAGTACTTTCACAATTGGTGTTCTACATGAGGTAAAGCAACCGCAATTACAACGAACAAAACATGTCAATGAAAGGCGAACAGTTGGAAAAATTTATATCAATAGTTACTCTATGTTGAAACTGCTCCTATCAGGGAACCAGACAAAACTGATGGCATCTCTAAATGCACAAGAAGGTGTATTGAACGATCTCATTACCTTTCATGCATGCTTGCATATTTACCAGGTATCCTAGCAGGCAATTGAAGACCTATTAACAAAATCCAAATTTTTGCTGCTCTGCAAGGAGCAGCAGGTCAAGCTGGTGTGAGATTGGTTGCAGCTTTGAATATAAAAAAATAATTAAAAAAAATTTGGAATGCAAAACCAAATTCAACTGCTAGAATGCATGGTCTATGTCTGTCCCAGATCATTAAAGATTAGCGTAAACAGATAAGAAAATCAGCTGCATCCAACTCCGGCCATTTTTACCAAAGCAGTGCCAGGTAAAAAATGTCCAGAGCAAACATAATTTGCTTACCTACTGCCTTCCAAGAATAGCTTGCTTACCAACTACCTACTCCTAAGCTTATCTACAGCAGGCATATGACCTCACATAGATAACAAGCTGACTCTTAGACTCCAATCGGATTGAAGTTGAACTTCTACGACTTTTTAGAACTTAGAGACTTACCCATTCTTCGCATTTTAAATTTATTAGAAAAGCAACAGGTACTCTGAAATACACTTGGACTGTATGTATGCAAGCTAGCCAAATAAATGGCTGCACAGGCAGTCAGATTGGGGAAAAATTAATAAGATACTTTCAGGGCGTTTTCAGCATCAGCAACTACATGTTGACGGTAAGAGGTTTCTTTCTGCCAGTGCCCTTATGTAAGCTTTTTCGTACGAGGCATGCTAATGTAAGTACCAGAACTCGACTCCTAAAACCTTCTGGGTAGCCTGAACAAACAGGCAGCTTTTAAGAGCTACATAACATGTTGAATTTTGAGTCACATAATCAAAGACTTAAATCTTGATCTTGCAAATTAAGATGCAGAATCGCACAGGAAAATTAACCTGCTGCTGCTCAACATGACAGGCTCAAGATGACAGGCACAAATTGCTCATAACAAAACCATCAGGGAAAAGGCTCCACTGAGCCTGATGTTGTACGAAAAGGTGATCATTACTTAAATTTAGTTTTCAATGTTAACTATGCCGCTACCCGCTTGAAGCAACCTAAAATTAATAGCATATAAAGTTGCTGAGCGTATTTTCTAGATAAAAATTTGCTTTAGTGCAGAGGCATGCACAGGGATTAGAAAATCAAGAGATGTATGTTACGAAAGGACACATTGGAGGCTAGAGCACATGGCAATTCGCTACAACGCCACATCTCACAGAAGTAACATACCTGACATTCATAGACCAAATTTTGAACCTGCTGCAGAAGAAACTGAAAGTTCCCGTTTCTATCAAGCTCAAATAAATTCTTCGTGCCTGTTTGCAGCATGTCTCACAAGCGATCAAGAGGCTAGCAATAGCTATTCTGGTATGGAGTATGCAAGGACTATATGAAACGTCTGGAAGCACGCTATACGACGTTCATAGCGACGTTCAAGTCATTTACCAACACTGAAGGCATACACAAATCCACCGGTTTCCACGTTGCCACTCAGCTTGTTAATCTGTTCTCGCCGGGCCTTTCATTAAATTTTCAACATCGTGTGCAGAAGCCAGATTGGTTCCCGTCTTATCCACTTTCGGCTTATTCAGTCAGATCTGATTTTTTTCCCCCAAACGGTTAAACAACCAAACTTTGTCTGCACAAGGCAACAACACAAGGCAACAACACAAGGCGTCCAACCAAGCAGCAAGAAGGCAAGCAACGCACTCTTCAAAGCGGTGACTAATCTTCAACTTGCTGAGCTCAGCCAGAAAAACAATCCTTTTAATCAGACCGTCCGTGTCTAGGCACCTGATCCATCAGCATTACTCGGCTATCAAATTCCACGTGCAAGTCACACTAGGGATCTAGGACACAGAAACGCCAAGGCATCACCAATAGCCACGTTCTCAGTAACAGTTCCCCGAAGATCAAATCGATAGCTCTAAGGTCCCGCTCGCCAACTTGGCTCGGTCTACTTCGCCACTCTACCTTCACAACAGCAAAGCGCTCTAATGACTCACTCAGACATCATAAGATGCAGCGATTCAATGGCGTCCTAACGTGATCCCAACGTTCACGAATCCTTTTGGAAGATCCTTTCAGGCAGACCGGACAAGAACATTCATTGACTTCAAAGAAAGTGACTAATTAAGTCCTCTTTGAGACCGCTCAATTAACCGAAACTGGAAACCAAACCCCCGGTGGATCAGCCAAGAAAGCAAACACTTCATCACGAATTATTAGCATTGCCGGAGGTTAAACAATAGGCCACCTGCCGCCAATCTGATTAGATAACATCTAATTTATGCCGCAAGAAAAATTTAACGGCCAGAGAGAATGACCCTCCGCTCCAGCTGGCTTCTGTATCGCTGAACAAAGCCAGACTCACCTGGCCCGAACATCGCACGTCTAGTGCAGGTACTGCAGAGCACAGGCCAGTGACACGCACGCTCGAATCAACTTGTCAGGCACACACACATATACATACGGAATTGAACGCAACCGCATTTGGACTATTGACAACTCTCCGAGTATTATTATGTTGCCGCAATATTGTTTACGTTCGTGTTTTTTCACTGGCGAATAAATTCTTGAAGGAAAAACACTAAATCAGCGAACATTGATTGAAAAAAAAAACGGTTTAGTGAAAAGCGCCAAAGTTAGGTTGCTACATAGCTTAGTTGTATACCAAAGTAAACGCTAGCAAAACCGCGTTAAATCGGGCACTCACTCGGCCCTATAACAATCCATTCATTCATCCATCCATCCAGTTGGCGGGTGGGTAGTGTGACGGGACTATGCCAACAGTTACATGCTAGATCGCGTTACCGGTGCATCATCAATCAGTAAATTTGAGACTTAAACCTGAATCAACTATCTGCTTATCTCTTTTCTAGACTGCAGGCTTTGCAAATAAACTCTTTAAACATCAAAATATTGCACAAAATCGACGTCATCAGATGTGCTTCAAACTCGAGTCAGAAGCCAAACCGAACAGTGCTTACCGGATTTTTCCACACAAAAACGACCCTCCATAGGATAATTAAAGCTTGCTTTGAGATACACCTAGTAGTCTAGCCAAACTCATGCATACTTGCACTGATGGTATGCAGGGTGAACATGGGAAAAAGCTCACCACCACTGCGACCATTCTATATAAGGGCGTCAGGCAATCAAACCTGCGAGACGGGCGGCAGAATGGCGGGGCCAAGCCATCTTTCCAATAACACCGTCAAAGGGTTAACATAACCCCTATTAATTGTATACGCCAAAATGCTTAACACAAACGTACACAAACGCCGCAGTTAGTGATGAACAAATAACAAAATAATAACAAAAAACAAACACAGAGGGGACTTACATTTTGCCACTGGGCACTGCTAGGATGAATTCCATAGAAGCCATCGTGGTTGCTGCCGCCACTGAAAAACGACGTCCTCGACAAACCGTGATCCTTTGCGGCAGCAACAGCAATGGCAGTCGCGTTTGTAGGCATGGCAACACCTTCAGCCATCACACTTGAAAAACTCCGCAATGCACCCTGCTCGGGACGTAGCACTTCAGACGCAGGCGCCCTAAACAGACTTCGCTTTTCCTGCGCGGAGTGAGAAGCAGTTGTAAGCTTGGCGAAGTCGGAGTTGGAATTCGCACCTCTGATGCTACTGACACTACTCAACGCGCTGCCACTGCTGCTGCAGCTGCTGTTACTGCAGCTTGAGGAAGAAGCAGTGGGATGCCAACCAGCGCCATAGCCATATGGCAAGGGAGCCTGCACCTGGCTTGTTCCAAATAGACTGGATGGTGGATAGGTATACGGATTTTTAATACTGAGCAAAAAAGGCATATTGGGCTGGCTTGGAGAAGGAGTGAGTTGATTCAGCGTTGCACCCCATGAGACACTCTCGGTGTCATATTTCGACTTCAGGTGGCAGCTGTCGCTGACGCTACCGTACATTTTGTTAGAAAATGCTGGCCTTGACGCGTCACTAAGCCCACTGTTATGGCACTTTTTTGACATGCCCAGGTCAGCCGGTGTCTGGTGAGCAAGCATCATCCTCGCACCACTCTCACCTGCGTTTTGGCTTCCTTCTGTTCTATCGTCATCCGGTGAACTCAAAGTCTTCGTTATTGAAGAGGGCGAGCGACCAATCTCATACAATTGATCGGGCGGGACAGCGGAAGGCCCCTGGGAAGCTACGGAACTCTCGGAAATACCCCTTTCTCTAGGAGTTCGCGAAACACGACTAACAAATAAGCTCTTCTTATCATAGCCACGGCCAAAGTCTGACGATAGAGAGCTTTCCTCTACGCTGCTGCTTCGCCTGCGTCGTGGTAGCGGCCTCTGGTGCCCTAAATCCTGGGCAGATGGCGCACTTGACGGTCGCGGGATCTCTTCTGGAATAGATAGGTTGCCAGCACCACATTCATGAACGTGGTTGTTCGAGACGCATTTTAGAGAAGCCCCACAGTCGGGGTACAGGGACATAAGGGTAGAAATACTGCCTGGGGTGGTGCCCCCTAGAGGACTGCCATGCTGGCTCTCCAAATGCCTGCGCAAGGAACGCATGTCGCAGTAGCTCTTCCCGCAGTCTCTATGCGAACACTCGTACGGTTTCTTATCGCGGTGAGTGATCATGTGACCATTGCTACAAAAAAAAAAAAAAATGAACACATACGGCTAAATGCGCATTTTAAAACGATAAATTCCACGTGCAACTAAATTACATACACAACAAAATTGCATACAACTTTCCAGAAAGAAACTTTCTGCCACAAAAAACTCATTATAAAAAACATGTCCGATGTCGGACAAATACACTCACAATTCATTGTCGGTACACACCAAGCCCTTATAAAAAATGTCATATGTGAATAAAGCCTCTTTAAAAGCATAGGAAAAAGCTCAGATTCCAAATTTGGTTGGTCAGAACTTGTTAAAATGCCACAACACTTTCCCCCGAAATACAACCGTTACTTGTGAACCTCGCCCGCCCGGAAGTAATAAATACAAGACAAAAGCAAGAAAATAAATAACCGCTTACAGGTGGTCTTGCCTCTTGAATCCTCGCTGGCATACTTTACAAACATATTTTCGCTCGTCGCTGTGGATCAACTTGTGCTTAGCCAGCGCACTGGAGCTACTGAACATTTTGCCACAGTGCGGACAATGATTTTGAGCATGTTCTGCTCTATGCTTTGGTGCCACTACTTTATCTGATTGTGGACTTGCTGGTGACCGCTGACCAACAGACACAAGAAGTGGGCTTTGTCTACCAGGACTAATTGATGAGACACTGCTGCTCTCCTCAGATGACTGCGTGTTACCGACGTGCCCGGTAACAAACTGACTCGTCTGCGTCACAAAGTTAATACCTAGATAAACAAGTCTGTGAGTAAATGCATATTTATTCCACAGATAGGCACAAAAAATCGGTTCTCATGCACGTCACTGATAAGACCCCACATCATTGGGGGAATGGAGGAACTGGTGAATTTCTTAACTTGGCCAATTTCAAAAATATATGTGCTCGGGTGATATGAGCCTCTCTGTACGGTATTCGGTGCTCTACGCCACACCAAACGTTACATTAATGTATTAAATATTAACGTAGAGCGCCTAAACGTACGAGAAAATCCAATCCATAGATCCATGAGAATGTTAACGCTAACCCACACAAGCACACGTGTACACACACACAATATGCACAAACAAAAACGCGCGCACAGAGAGACAAACATACAAAGCACGACACACATGTACATGCACAACTGCACACACCTGCCCACACTACAGTCACTTTTATACTACACATAATATACACTGCATACAGTATACACACTATTTCCGAATAAACACATGCATCAATGTTAATATGCATGGACACGTGTGTCAGTGTGGGTGGGTGTTGGGTTGCGGGACGGTAGAAAGCAAGTCTTTTTCCTTTCGAACTGTCTTGTGCTGTTCTTCATGGACCATCAGTAGCTATGATAAGGATTAAAATCTCTCCGACCATGGCAACTAATGGACTTTCCATCACCCATAAGCAAAATCATGTTAGGATGGATGAATGAATGGATGGATGGATGGATGGATATGTGGATGGATGGATGGATGGATGGATGGATGGATGGATGGATGGATGGATGGATGGATGGATGGATGGATGG
>QQSS02092195.1:0-42224 GCA_003687565.2 Craspedacusta sowerbii
GCAAAAGGGTAGATTCTGCTGACAAAGGCCTCAACAGGCATACTGTGCTCCAAGGCTGCTCTGGTATTGCTAAAGGAGAGGCAGTTGGTTCTGCTGACAGACTTGGTTGAACTCTTGAAGAGGTTGTTCTATTTGTACACCTGGACCAAGAATGAAAGCTTGCCTAGCAATTCGACATCCTCTGTCAAGCAGATAGTCTAAAGTGCAGGATTGTAGAGGCCGGCAACAACTACAGCTAGAGAGCTGCCGGTTGTTGTGACTGACAGTTAAATAAAGACTTTAAGGCCCTTAAGAGTGCAGGTGCTGGTAACTCCGTTAACAGTGCATCGCAGGCTCGAAACGGCATAGAGTATGGTCTAATAGACAGCAGGTAGCGTTAGGTAGAGAGAGTAAGTGCCCACCGGCAGGACTGAACTTGTCAATGGATCTGAGAACTCGATAGTCAGCGTGCTTTTGGCAAGAGTGTCAAGGTCATCAGCTGTTAATTTTTAGATTATCAGGTAAGCAGGAGGAGTAGCAATTGTGTAAAACAGGTTGTTGGTATAACTCCAGAGCAAGGAAGTACTGTTTGAGAGAAAAGCCAAGCTGAACTTGTCAGCGTAGAAGGAAGGCGGGTTAATCACGTCACTGATCATCAGCAGCAGATTACTGTTGTTCAGCTTCATGCTTTTGTCTAAAGACAGTCTTAGATAGTTGAAGTAGTTATTGCTCGCTGCCTTTACCGAGTTGAGACTTTTAGTCCAAAGGATTTCTGCATCAGAAATCGCCAAAGATGAGAGTGAAAGAGGCTGTGAAAGCACACTTACTTGCAGTTGGCTGCTGCTGAGGATAGTCATGTTCCTGGGCAAGGCTATTTCTAGGTAGAGGGGATAGCTGGAGAATGAGATGTTCTGGATAGTGAACATGAAATAGGCAGGTGCGCCTGCTGCATTGGGCAAGTTCTTCGACCCAACTCCCACACTTGTATTGAAAAAGGGAAGTGCAGATATTAAGAAGGATATCGAATTAGTGCTGGCGTACTTTAGGCCATTTATTATCAGTTGTGCGGACACCTGGTAAGACCCCGAAATGGGGTTGATGAGCCAGACAACAAGAGTTGCCGACTTCTGCTGAGAGGCTGCCTTCAAGGAGGCAATCAGGGTGGAGTTGACTATTGAGCATACCGAGCTCAGAAGGGTCGTCTCTTACTCTGAGAAGCAGGACACAGAGGAGAGCTGATTCGCTGCAATTAGACCCTGGGGCAGTGCGATGTTGAGGCTGGAGTAGGGACGGATGATATTAGGGCATGTGATTCCAAAAGTGTAGATGGAATAGGCGTTGCTATTGTCGAACCTATTTTTGAGACTGAGACTGCAGGTGTCTGGGACTTGGAGGATCAAGGTCGGCCCGGGGATGGAGTTGGAGCAGATTTCTCTGGAGAGGTAGGAGTTGGAGTCGTAGAGACTGCTGATCTTGAAAGTCTGAGCAGAAACGTCGACGCTGGGGTTCACTATTCCGTTGACACTTATTTGGTAGGATATTATTTGACTTAGCGTCTGGTTCAGGCTAATTTACAGCCCCAAGGAAGTCATGGAGCATAAGCCTACCGAGCTTTGGCATCTGCCTTGGAAAAGGCTCGAGAAGGCGGTCGGGAATATCACTCGAATCACTCCTTGGGCAGGCACGGCATGGTTTGTCCTGAATGACAGGATGTAGCTTACGTTTCCTGCTCCGGCAGCTAAGCTGGATACGCTTACTAAAGTAAAGTTGAACGAGTTGCATGGCACGACTGTTCTGGTGAAGGAATTAGCGCATGTCGATGAGACTTTTGAGCTGGTGATGACGGATAGCGATACGGAGACGGGAGTGGACAAGGCGTAGGCTGGATTGGTCATTGATGTGAAAATGTAGGTGTCGCTTACCAGAGCTGTATGGGTAGATGTAGGATAGAATCTGATCAGTCCAGAGTCGTAAAAGATTTCAACAAGCCTGCATTTAGCGCAGACAGGAGATTTTCTGTTGAGATTATCGAGAATGCCGAGTGGGAATTTTATCAAGAAATAGTCAGTAGGGTTTACAGCCGATGTGGGGGTTATCGATATCTGGAGTTGGGTTGTTCCCAGCACAGAGTTGTTTGAGCCTGTGAACGAGACGGAGGTAGTGCAGGTCCCTGCGGAGTACGCTGAAGTCTGTGGAATGAGAAAGCTTGTATTGCGATAAAGGTATCCGATTATATTCAGAGCAGGGTAATAAACCTGCACACCAACTCGCACCACATTTCTACTGGTGCTCGGTATGTTTTTAATCTGCGATACGGAGAAGGAGACGGTGGTTCCAAGGGGAATGCTATCGTATCCTGTGATGAGCAGATAGGGTCGATTGGTGGCGTCGGAGCCGTGGATGAGCTGGCACTTAACATCGGAAGAGGGAGTCAATCCTGAACGCACATAAATGCCCAGGTAGGAGTTATTGGCTAGTCCAGTGCCCAAGTCATTAGCGAAGCCTTTGACTTTCTAGTTGTCAAAGACTGCGATTATCGCTGAATAGGTTGAGCTTGAGCTCCTGCCCGCTGGAATCGAGTTCGAGTTCACCACGAACGTGAAGTCGTAGATGCTCTATTTTAATTCGTCCAAGGAGTTTGTGATTATGAATGAAGAAGTCTGCAGACTGGGACCTGTTACAGAGGAGATGTTGACGGTCTGCTACTCGACCAGCTGAGCGCCTGAGTAGAGCTGGACTGTCATGTTGTAATTATTGAGGGGGACAGAGGGGTTGGTGAACCTCGCCGTTGTATCCGAGAAGGATATGATTTTGGGATTCGCGTCAAAGGAAGTTGGTGTCCCAGTCAGTATTGTGGACTGATTTAGTCGTTCCAGAGAGCATCTGCTAAAGGAGCCTTGCTGAATTCCCAGAATCTAGCACTTCGAGAGTGTGCTGATGCTCGGATTGGAGTACTATGAAGGGACTTTCAAGACCAGCTGTGTGATCGATGAGGTGGAGGTTTGCTGGACCAAGAGTGTAAAAGTGCTTGTGGAGGATATGACAGCAGACCTGGCCTGGAAACTAAGAGTGTTGAAGGAGGCGAAGGCGACGGGAGGGACGAGATAGCGCTAGATAACTATGGTGGTAGAAGCTACTGCCACATAAAAATTAGAAGAGTCATCATCGACTCTCTTGGAACTGTAGATGTAGAACGAGCCGGAAGTTGTAGACCCAGTGACGTAGAGAGTGGGGGGCACTGAAAAGGCAGCCAGCACGAACTTCGCTTCGATCAGCAGTCGGTAGCCTTTGTAGGCACTTTGGAAGGTCACCCAGCTTGGGATGCTCACCTGAAGAGAACGAGTCAAGAAGGAACAGGCCAGTCGCACTGAGTATGGCTGTCGTGAGGCGTTAGGCAGCTCAAGGGTCGCGTTGCAATAGTTTGGATCCCAGGAAATAAGATCAGTTGGAGGAACGATGTAAAATGCTTTGATAGCTGCATCAGAGTACATGTATCCAGCAGTGAAGAGGGCTATGTTGTTGTAGCTGCGGAGGAAATAGGCGGCCTGCTGACACGCTATTGTCAAAGTTGTTGGATTGCTGCCAACAGCATCGGTAGTTAGCAGAGTAAAAGTTGGGGGAGTGATGGTAAAGACATTGGCTTGAGTCGATCCTCTGAAAAGGGAGAGTTTGAGGAGACTGCCTGAGGAAGGAGAGGCGCTGAGTGGGTTGGTCATGCCAGTGATGGCGAGCGTTAGAGTTCCCGAAATTGTTGCTTTAATTATTATGGTGACCCAAAGTGTTTTTGGGAAAATATTGCATTGATGAGTTGTTACCGAGCAGGTTGAGCCGAGTACTCCAATAAAATTGTCAGGGTACGAAATAATTAGACTGTCGCCATTTACCAACGTGCCTGGGAGGGGGACTGTGAAAGTGTGGGTGACTGAGCTTGACAAAACACTTGGTGAACTGGAAGCGAATGTAGCACCTGTGGAAGTGGTAGGATTGATGGCAGTGACGAAGTAATAGCCTATTGCTTTGTAAACTGGACAAGAAATGCCTAGCTTGTTTCTACAAGCTCTGGTAATAGTTAGCTAGATTCCAGCAGGGACTGTGGAAGGCGGGTTAGTTATATTTGCGATAAGGAGTTTGACAGTGACAGGAGAAGAACTGTACCCGTTGATGTTATTTTTGATTGCAATCAGCAGTTTAGTATGTTTTGGGGGTGAGGCTGATTTCTTGCCGAGTACGATTGTGCAAGAGATAGGGGTGCTCGACAGGTAGTTGCTAGAGTACTAAACGCACTAAACTGTGTTGGTGAGGAGGGTGTTCGAAAGACCCATCAGGTCCTCTTCAAAGAGGTCAGTCTGCAAGTTGGAAGTGGGGAAGACAAGCTCAAGAGTGTCGCCGGCACGGACATCAACATTCAAATCGAAGGAGAGGTCGAGGAAGGTCAGCTTTGACGGAGCAGGGTAAGGATTCTTAATGGTTAGTGTGTTAAGGTAAGGCTAGTGGACAATCTAGGCGTAATTGATTTCGTTAGGAGTTGTTAGCCAGATCTTCGAGGCCGAGCCGAGTGCCGCTGTCCGAAAGCCGTTGTATGAGTTAGCTAGGTAGGTGTTCAAGTAAATGGCGTAGGAAGTTGCAGCACTGAGGCTATTGCTGCTCTGAACTGCATAGACATTCGATGATGAGAAAAGAGGGGAGAGTGAGGATGCGCCTGAGACGTTTTGCCTAAGCTGCATGTAAGTGTATGCATTAGTGTCGATAGTTAGTCCAGAGATGAAATTTAGTGAGCCTGAGGACATTGCGTTCGACTGGAGTGTCAGATCTGCTCTGATCGGGAAGTACTCATATGCATTCTGGTACCGATAGACATAGTTGTAAGTATAAACTGGAGTTAGAAGAGTTGAGCTTGTGCCTGAAACTATTGCCGGTCCATTGACAGTTCCCGAGCTAACAAGGGCAGTACTCACTCCTTTCAATCCATAAATCTTGATAGCCATCGATGGACTTGAGGATGCTGAGGCATGCTTTACAGTAAAGAGGACTGTCACTACTGTGGTGGCTGCTAATTATGCGAAGCCCTTAACAGTTACTACTCCTGAGGATGAAATAGTGCAGGCAAGTGCGTTAAAATTGTCATTGCTCCTTAAGAAATTTGATTTGGCTTGGCACTTGCTGAGGTAGAGGTCGTCGGGTTGGGAGTAAAAGCTGCTGGGCTCGATGTTGATCTGGCCAGTGGTTAGCACTTTATTTACTGTTATTGTTATTTGATAAAGGCAGTTGGATCCGACAGTGGAAAGTCCTTGGAGCTTGGTAAGAGTTGCAGTGACAGAACTGAAAGGGGAGAGTGTGCTTGAAATACTGGCAACGCTGGAAGTGCTGATAACTGGCAGGGTCTGCAGGGAATTGCTAAAATTATAGATTCTGAGGTTAGTGAAGGAGAAGGTAGTGACATAGTCCTGAGTGGTGATGGCTGTTCCTAGGCCGACTGTAGTGAGAGTGGTGGTGGTGGCCTTTTCGATAATCATGAAGTTAAGGGTCGGGAAGAAGAAGTAATTGTAGTTGGTTGTATCATTTCCTAATGCCAAGCTGCCTATATTGGCTAGCCCGGCCTGGCTGCCAGCAACTTTATAGCTGATTCTGGAATACTGGGATATCGAGGTTGTCAGAGTGAGTTGGACAGCAATTGATGTCTGGACTGTCGTCTGGACAGGCGTTAAAGTCAGTCCGGTCGAGGCAGGGGTAAATGTTACGGTGTGATAGTGCGACTACAGAGTTTAGGAGAACATTACCATTTCTTTAGTGCCGTCGTATTAAACGAACTAAAGTGTGAGAGTGACAGCCTTGAAATCCGAGGAGGGATTGAGCAGCAATGGAATTTTGAGGTTGACGGAAGTGCCGGAAGGGAGCACGTTGGTTGAGCCTAAAAGGATTGACAAAACCACTGGCTATAATTTGTTGGAGTAACTGCCTTATTGGATAACAGCCTTAGACGCATAGAGAGTCGATCCAACTTTGAGCAAGACCGGAATTTCCCTGCCGTTCGAGTAGGTGAGTCCGTCTGAGTTGAAAGTATTCCTGTATCCAAGGTCTTTGGCGAGGTAGCGCGAGTCTAGCTTAAGCTTGAGGTAGGCTTCAGGGTTGCTGAAGGGAGTAGTTCTAGCATAATTGCTGGTGAATTGAATTTAAAGTGTGTCATAGTCGGCCTTGAGGTTGTTGTGATTTTTGATTTGGAGCTGAGTGAGGGCAACCGGATAATTAGTACTTAAGAGGGCGGTTGAAGTTGTGGCGGAACTGAGTTGCAAGCGAGTGGAGACCACATTGGAGCTGAAGATGGCATTGAAGGACGACAATAGAGGTAGAGTGTATTCAATTTGGAGCAAGTAGGTTCCTGCTGGGGGATTTCCTCTTGCATAGAACCTGTAATAGTAGTTGTTGCGAGTGCAGTCGCCCGTATATCCGATCGAATACTCTCTGAGCGCAGTGTAGGGCAGGAGCTGGCATCTGATCTTTTGGGAGGTATCAGTCATTTGGATTGAAATCGGGCTGTTGTAATCCAGATTGATATAGTCCAATGAGGCATCCGACATGGCTGTGGGCGATGTGTAAAATATCTCAATTCTGCGGAAAGTTAGGGTGGACGCCTGAGAGCTAAAAATCCTTTTTATAAAGGGCTAGTGGAAGTGACGGAAAAACTTGCCGTGGGAGAGTCCGGTCTAGCTTACCAAGACGGAGTTTGAAAAGCCTCCTGCAGTTAGAGTGCTAATCAGGCTGTTCTCGTACTAGATCTATCCGCTGCTCACATAGATTTTTGTAGTGTAGCTGACTGGGGAGGCTGAAAAACTACCTCTCACATAAATATTCCAGCGCTGAGAAGGGTCGGTGAGGTTAAGTCCGTTAAGTGAGAATTTCCAGTTTGTGCTGTAAAAAACTCGGCAGTGAGTTTGGGTTGAGACTGGCGATCCACTTGTTTTGAAGAGCATGCAGCTTATAAGCTATTTCACACCTGCTGTGAATGTGACTTCCATTGTCTTGAGGTTTCTGGCGGACATAGTGGCAGCAGTTTCATTAACAGTGAGGACCATAAGGAACCAAACGTGCATGTTGACTCCGTACTGGTTAATTCCTTAGTTGCCAGCGTAGATGTCAGTAGAGAAGGATGGAGAATTTGACTGGAAGTTAAAGAGGGAGGATCGTTGGTTAAAATTTGAATCAAACGAACCCTGCGTGAGAGAATAGGTGCGTGTATTGACGTAGGCTTAGTAAAGGGACATTTGCAAGCTAGGAGTGCCGTAAATCGATTTCTGGTAGGTGTCTGGATTGGTGAGACCGGGGATTGTAAGTGTGAAGGATGTCGTTGCTGCGTTATTCGGGGCTTTAAATATATACTTTAAGGTTGACGGGAAGTAGTAAAGCAGGGTGAGCCCATTGATAGAGAGTGAGCCAGGGTTTGGCAGTAAGGCGACTTGACCTCCCGTGAAAGTCATGACCAGCTTGGAAGAGTAGTCAGCTGATGCAGTATTAGGCCAGTTGATGGAAGAGATGGTGTTGGTCACTGGATCGCCTCTTGTCAAAGAGCCCTGATTATAAGTCGGAGTGTAGGCAGTAGGCGACTGCGAGAGCAACCCAGTCACAACCATGACCTAAGAGAAGTAGCTGGAGTATTTGGTGTTCGAAGACTGAATGTAATAATTGAAGAGCAAGTCGAATTTGTATGACTGTTATTGCAGGCTGGCAAGATTTGGAAGCAACAGGCCGTCTACTCCCAAGGCGAAGTAGGTGGGGTTGGTGAACGATCCGAGATTGTAGACAGTTAGTTTCGCCTTGGAAGTTGAGCCAGGGAAATACGATAGCATGCAGGAAGGAGAGTTCCTGCCATTAATTTTGTTGAAGGAGGAGTCAAGATAGCAAGTGAGGTTTCCAGCCAAAGCAGTCGGACTGAACGCAGATGGCGCCAGGTCATAAAATATAATTTCCAAGTACTAATTGGGGAAGGTACTAGAGGAGGCGAAGTTGAGCTGGAAATTGAGCAGGAGACTAGTCTGAGAGTTCGAGATCGGGGACAAATAGCTCACTGAATTCAGTGAAATCACTGTCAGGCCTTAGTAACGGTACCATTTCTTTAAACTCACTGCTTGAAGACTAGCGTAATTTCCAGAGCCTGCCCGAAATTCAACTAGCGAGGCGAAATTAGAAATGGGGTTAAATCCGGCTGCGACACTGGGGTCGATGGGAAGGACTGTAAGAACGTAGTGAACGCTAGATGACAAGCCGAATACTTTGGGTGAGTCAATAGCCAGAATCGAGCTAAGCGAAGAGGTCTTACTGCAGGCCACTCTCCTGAAAGTTTAAATCAGCTTGTACTAGTCGGATGGGTATTCTCTCAGGATGCAGATGGCATTGTTAGTTGAAATCTGGGTTATTGCTGGGTGGTCAAGAGTCAGGACTTGAACTTGCTAAGCTGCGATGTTCGAATTTAGCTTGAATTGGAGTCGAATTGGGGCATTGCTGGTGGTGTAGATGCGTGGCCAGAAGGGCAATTTTTCTAAGTTCGATTTTGCAACGAAAGTATTAGAAATATCTGAAAGCTGGAGAGTGAAAGTGCCAATAGCATCCAAGTAAGCGTTATAGTCGGAAGTCGAGACAAAGGAGCTGAAGAGTCTGACTCGGACCGTGGGGTTGCTTGTGGGGTTGGTAAGGCCGATTATCACAGAAATAGTGTTTGAGCTTGTGAAAGTGCTGTTTGAATAAATAAAAAGATGGAATCCGCTTTTTAGGCAGAGCAGGGACGTGGAAGGTTAGTTGGCTACAGTTACTGAGCAGTCTGCTGACAAGCTAACAACATTAGAAATCAGGAGGTGGAGGAGTCCAGTCCTGGGAAGAAGGGGTTGTCCACTCAATGTGAAGGATGTTATCATCACTGACTTGTATCCTGCCTTGCTTGAAGCATATACGTCACTGACCACCTTTACTGTGGGCTCAAGCGGCAGTAGATTAGAGGATGACCTGGCAACAGTGGATTGAACGGTAAAGGAAGAGCTGAAGCCCGCGTAGATTTGTAGAGTGTAGTTAGCAGAGTTAGCGGAATAGGTGAGCGGAAACCTCACTGAAGTAGCGGTGGGAGTGAGGGTGAAGGTAGATGTGGCCGAAATAAGCTTGGCAACAAGGATAGTGTTGATGCCTTGATAGATTCTGCAGAAGGAGTAGGTGAAGGTATTGCTACAGTAAGTAGCATCAGGAATTGGCCCTCCATTCTTGAAGTTGACATAAATGAAAGGTGAAGACAAAGTCGACCCTAGACTTACGCTCATCGAGTAGGAGGTGGTAAGGCTTGATGACACTCTGGCTGGAGAGGCATAGATATTGCCTGTTTAGGACGTGCTAACTGTAGTTAGGGACGATGAGCTCGCCATTGATATTGAATTGGTCGATGTGTAGTAGAAGGAGCCCACCACCGACCCGGTAGCGAAGGTTGGGAAGAGAGGTTTGCCGTCCCCGTTGACGGCTTTCATTTCGAAGGAGATTGTTGTTGAAGCCGCGGGATTACTAAACTCAGGGAAGAAGCAGCCAATGCTACTTCCTGCTGTCACTGAGGCCAAGATTGTAACGGTCGGCTTGCTGCCTATGATATTCAGGTAGCATTTGGGTGATAGGTAGGAAGTGGAGGCCGAATAGGTTAGTGGTGAAGGGCCGACAAAACAGAGGCAATCAATGGCGGCATCGTTGGTAGAAGAACTGACATAATTGAACGGGATGTTATTGGTCCAGGATCCGCTCCCAGAAAATTAGGCTACTAGCCGCAACCCACTGGGGTCGAGGGCGTACTTCAAATTATTGAGCTCCAAATAGAGTTCAGTGACTAGTAAAGGGTTGGTGGTGAGGGTCCTGACAAAGGCAGAGTCGGCAAGAGTGGGGGCGGAGAGGGAGTTGGCACTGTGAACAGACTCCCCCTTCATTACAAAATTGTAAGTGCCTGAGGATTCTGACTGCCAGTATACTAATAGCTTGACCCAGTCCTAACGCTCGATGTCCATTTAGAGGAAAGGCGAGGCTGCGTAGTTGATCGTGAGTATGAAATACTTGGAGGAGTCGAAAGTCAAAGACCCGAACATTGTCGATGTGGAGGGATATGCAAACGTAATATAATTGGTGGAGCATGTGACTGTTGGAGTGGAACTAGTTGTCGTGCCTGTTGCAGTAGCTGAATTCGACAGCTCCAGAGATGAGCTTGTCACTGTGCAAGTCGAGCCTATTTTGAAGTTATTGAAATACAGGACGATGCGGTTGTTGATATTGCTTAGAGTGATGGAATTGGTGGGGTTGAGTGCGACTTTGATCTGACTGGCTGAGAAGGCTAGTACCCGGACATTAAGGTTATTGGAGCTGGTGAGAGTTATGAAGCCTGAGCTTACACTCTTGAAGACTGAGGCTTATTTCAAGAAGGGACTTGTCTTGAAATACATGTAGTCGTCTGCTAATTTAGCGTCTTAGTTTGCAAAAAGCTTGAAGTCAGCATTGTAAGTTGTCCCTTGAGCAAGCTAGGATGCCATGGTAGCCCGCAGGCTAAACCTAATAATATACAATGAAGACGTCGAAGTCGTGCCCGTGCGCACAGTCGTGGTTGTGAGTCCGTCGAAGTTGTTGATGGTGAGTAGATTGCCCGAATTGGAGCAGACAACTTTGGAGCCGAGAGAGTTGTAGAAGCCGAGAGATGCGTAGCAGGCCGTGGGAGAGGACCACCACACAGTCGAGCCGAAATTTATTGTCAAATAGTAGTTTTGACCAGTAGTAAATGTGATTCCTAAGCCGCTGATCATTGGACTCATGTCGAATTAGAACTGGATCCAGGACACTTGTCCTGCTGTAATCGTCTACATGTCTGAAGAGCGGTAGGTTGGATAATTGATTGAGTTCATTGTGTTCGAGAGCAATCCGGCTGTGTTGAATGACAGAGTGACAAGATGACTGTTGACAGCCGGCCCTTGGAAAACGTACATGATGGGGGAGAAGTCGAAATGCTTGCACTTGATGCCTGTGAAGTCGAGAGTAGCAGAGGTGAGAATGGAGGCAGATGAGGTATATTTAAATACCAAATAGGCGTAGGTATCGCCCGCAGTGGTGTAGTAAAGCAGGTAATTCGAGTTAGGATTCGAAATCTAGCAAAGGTTAGGGTCGCTGGAGAAAAATGTGAGTCTGGTTGGCACCTACAGGATAATGTTCCCGCCTGCGCTCATTGAGATTGTCTGTGCTGGTGTCACTTTCCATGTTGTTGACTCAGTGTACGCTCCCTTTGTTGTGTAGTATGTGCTAGTAGCACTCGAGCTGAACGTCACCGACGTTGATGTCTTCAGGATGTCATTAAATTCCCACCGTCCCATGAACTGGCTACCGTAGATCGCCTAAGAAGTTCGAGTGCCTCCAAAGGCGAGTACTCTTAGGCTGACATATCTTGGGTTGGAGGGGTTGGGTATGGCCAAGCCAAAGACCAAGGTGGAAGTGTAGGTGAAGTCGTATATGTGAATTTTAGTGGGCTGGAGACCACTTCCACTCTAGTAGAAGCACTTCATGGTCGAGGTGCCGGGAGTGGCGCAGGGGTAGGGCTGGCCGTCGCTGAAGGACCATCTCGACCCACTACTACTAAATTAGGTTGTATAAATTGTTGAGTCGTCATTGTGCACCATGGGTATCTCGAGTATAAGGCCTTTCACGTCTGTGCGGGCGAATGTCAAGGAGATCTCAAGGAAGTTCAGCTGGTTAGGGATCGTGTGACCGCCGTAGATTGAGCCTGCCGTTATGCCGTTGTAAGGACCTGTGTTGGCAGTGCTCGGCAGAGTGAACAAGGCAGGCAGGGGGTCTGACTCGACATAATAAGTGGAGCCACCACTAGGGGTGAGTCTAAGGACGGGGAAGACAACACTATTGGCTGAGGCACCTGGGTTATAAAGAAAGCCTTCTGAAGAGGGGTTCCTCGGGTCTGAGATTGAGAAATAGATGTCGTATTTGACGCTGATGCTAAGGGCGAACTTGAACTTGGCAGTGATTGTGTTCGACGCGGCGTTGATCACGCAGCTGTCGATCCGATTTCGATTGATGTAGCAGACCGGCTTGTAGATCCTCAAGTCTTTCTGCAGAGTTTAGGTGGTGGGCTGCATCGTTGAGGGGTAAGCCAGCACCAGCATATGGTTATTATTGCCGGAGACTGCGCTCAAGGAGACGGGCATGATAAATTTGAACCTGAGTGGCGCCCGGTAACTCACAGTATCAAAAGGCTCAAATTCTTCGAAATAAGTTTAGTGACTTTATTTAAAATAAGCGAATGTTGTAACCGCCGCGTTGACAGGAGTGGCTTGATAAGTGGCTGTCTGAGTGTAGGTGAAGACGGATGAGGGTATGTTGCCAGCAGAGCTAATCTGCATCATTTCCATGTTGGTAAAATCTGCAGGAGTGGATATCCAGGAGTAAAACTTGACGATGAAGGCGTTGTTGTTCGTGGTGAGAGTGGTGGTGGGGTTCCTAATGGCTAGATCTCTAGTCCTGATGTAAAAGTTCATGTTATTTAGGTAGGTCGACTTGCGAACAATCGTTGCCCAGATCTTGCCACCGCTTATGTAACAGTCCGATAGCTCGATCTGCGAGTTGCTCCCTTCGATGCAGTCTGAGCCTACCAGACTGTAGTCGACTGGAAACGTGATCGATAGTTTCTGCGCGTCTTGAATGTCGACTCCGGTAGAGCTATTCGATAGTCTAAATTGGAAGACGTAATCGTCTAACTGGCTGGCTCTGTTATGGCCAGTGACGGGGGTGACCATCAAATAAGCATCAGAGAACTAGCGATTGTTAAGTTGAGGAAAAGTATCGCTGTAGGTGAGCGGGACTGTTTTTCGGCCCCCGTAGCTAGTTTATAATTGGACCTAATAAGACTTGAAATAAGCCTAATTTGTTGTGAGTCGGGAGTAGGGGGTGTAGAAGTTGGAGAGTTTGATGATAGAGCCAGTACTGAGAGTGGATGTGAATTTACAAATGACAGCGGCTGCGTTCTGGAGGTAGTAGAGATCGGCGATGGCATTGTCGGCTGAGTTGAGACAGCGTCCAGAATAAAATTGTGATTTTCTTAATGGGAAATTGAAATAAACAACTAGGTACTAGCCTGCAGGAAGAGAGTCTGTATGTCTTGGAGAAAACGTGATGGTGTCTGCAGAATTTTGGTAGTAATTGGAGGTGGCAGAGATGCTGCTCAGCCCAGACGAATAAGAGAAGGCCTAATTCCCGAGCTGCACTGCGTTCTCATAGACATTAAAGTTGATTTTCCTGCCTGTGCTGGGGTCGAAGGTGTAGATGGTAAGAGGGACTGATGAGATCGCCAAGGAGACACTGCTCGGGTTCTTTATTTTAAAAGCGAATTTAAAAGTTTATGAGGTGGCTATTGTGGCCTGAAGGTCAGTGCAGTAAACTTTGGCAGGATTGCTGCTGGATGTATCGCCTTTGTAGAGTCTGCACTTCATGAAGGAGTTCCCTTTCGGCAAGGAGTCGTAAACATCTATCGGGATCTAATCGTAGTCGTTTAGACCTAGTCCCAAGTCCACTCCAAAGATTGTGTTGTTTTGAAGGGAGTAAACCGGGAATTCGATCACCAGGTGGTAGGAGGTAAGGACATCGATTGAAGGCCTGAGCGATATCATGATTATGTTGAAATCGTTGAGAATGGTGTTGGTCGAAACTATTTCCAAGGAGGTGAACTAGGTGCCGTAGACCTACACGTACACATGGTTGTGGATTGTGAAGCCTCCTCCGTCAGGGTTCACGTTGATGTCCACTCTGTAAAGACCTTAGACTGTCGGCATTGTTATGCCGTCGCTGCTGAATGATCCGGAGAAGGTTGTCAATTTGAGGATATAATTGGTGTTCGCGAGGAGGTCTTAGGACAGCGTTAGCAGCAGGATGGAGCACTCATGATTGGTGGTAGTTTACTGAGCCACATTGAGCACCACACAACCGATATTCTAGTTGGCTGCTGAAATGACATGGCATTTGGGCTTATTGACTGAGCTAATTGCGAAACCGCCTAGATTCCCATAAGCATTTCGCTTGGGGAGCTTGACCTTGATCTTGCCGACATTGAGTCCGAGGAGGGGGGTCGGCAGCTTGAGTCTAAAAGTCAATGGGCCTATCGTGTTTATCCTCAATGGAGACGAAAATTACTTCAAAGAGCGTGACTCCACGTTTAACGAGTTTGTGGAGGCTGTTGGGCTGATTCCGAAACTCAATGTCCCTGTCATCGACTTGAATCCGTTGAGCCGGATATCGTTGTCTTGAGTGGAGTAGGTGGCGACCGTTCCAGTTAGAGTGCCAGTGGTTGAAGGGAGGTCAATATAGCCTGACACACGGAGACTACTCCCAGCAGCTATAGTTGCAAAGCCAGTGATTACCCAGCTATTAGTGTATTGGACTGCACATCCGATCTATCCCAAGCTAGTTGAGGCTGAGCTGGTAAAGGCGGACTGCGATTGTATTTAGCTCCTACAGTGTGAATAGATGGCAGGCACTGAGGAAGGGAAGGTGATCAGCAGAGTGCCGTCGTAGGACAGTTCTTTGGGCAGGGTGATATCGAGGTAGATCAGAGAGTACTTGCTGTTCAAAGATTGCTGGGATGTTTATCCGGTTAAGAACCCGCCACTGATTGACACTACTGAGGCGACCAGGTTATTCCAATTGCTTGCTGATATAGTGAAGGTGATGGTTGCACTGAAATGTCCATTCTGGGTGTCCTTGGACCAGGAGAGGCATGTGACAGTTGTATCGACCGGACTGACGCCTTTCGGTGTGAGGAGAATGCTGGGCTGGATGATTGAGTTATTTGAGGAACATTGTGCGATTACCCAGTTGATATCGGAGAAGGTCCAGCAATAATTGCATCCGCATGAGTTGAACTCAGTACCAGACTAGGCGTTGATGAGGGGGAGTTAGGCCGGCATCTGTAAAACGAACCAATAGGAGCCAGTGAAAGCGTTAGGATTGTAGGCCTTAATGCTGAAATATCCGCCTGCCTACTGGACCTTCAAGGAGGCAGAAAAGGGATTGACGGCGCCATCGATGTGCGAGACTGCCGAACTTGAAACTGCTGCCTTTGCATCAATGAACAACTAGAAGTAGTCGTTGTAGAGCTAGAGGATATTATTAGATGAGTCGTAGGTCTCGATCCGGATTGTTATGTTGACAGTCTTGCGAGCTACGCCTGGGTTACGAATCCCAGTCAGCCTCAATTTCATCATTGACCTTGTGCTATTGAAGCTGTCGTGGTTGAATATTTCAACCAAGTTTGGTGAGCCGTCCTGACTTGCACTTATTAGCCTGCAGGAAAGAGGTTGAACTCCACTGATGCCCTTCACGTAGGGAGCTACTTCCTAAGTGCTGCATCCAAGTTTATCGCCATTGACCGAACCAAGGCCCATAGCAAAAGCACTTCCAAAGCTATCGCGGGTGGGGAACTCAAGGAAAATTCTGCTGTAGGTAGCAGCATTGCTGGCAGGAATGTTAGGAGAAGACTGCTTTTCGAACTGGATAGTGAACATATTGTAGGCTGCCACATCCGAGATCGCGCTCTCCACGAAGAAGCTTTTGAGTCGACTGGCCGTGACATGATAAAGCGTGGAAAGCTGGTCGAGGATACTCAGACTGCTGCTCAGGAAGGAAATTTAGACGGTGTAGAGACCTGCTTGGCTAGGGAATTTGATGCCGTTTGATGTGAGGTATTCGGTTGTTAATCTGACTCTGTTGGAGGTTGAGGTGAGGCTCATATTAGCAGTCACTGTAATCCTGTACGATGTAGCCGTGCCCGATCGAGAGTAGCTACAGCTGCCTCTGATGTTATTGATCTAGCAAAGGAGAGGGTCGGTTGATCCCACTGGGTTGCTAAAGTAGCCTGAGTTCCATTGATGGTCGTTGAAAGTGATGGAGAGGTAAGCTACTGAATTGAGGTTGGCGGGCATAGGGGCGGCCAGGAGGACAACCTGATTGATCGTCCCTGCTACTATTTTATCGTAAACGACGTATGGATTTGGGATTGAGAAAGTAGTCAGCTGTGTGAGAGTGGGACTGAGGTTATTGTTGGCATGACTAGCCGTTAGGATATCAGAGAGCGAGGAAGGGACCAGGTAGTTTAAGTAGGTACTGGCTTATACGGAGGCTGCAACTACCCCTGAAGGCTGAGTGATGATGAGTCTGACTTCGACTGAATAGGTGGTGGAGACAGCGAGATTATTGAAGTTGAAGAGGAGGAGGGTGGTCGAGCTGGTGACATTGCAGAGTATCCCTCGCTAATCATAGGCTGTAAGAGTTGTAGAATAGCAATAAGGTACTGCAGAAACCTAGATATTCGTGAACTGCAATTTGATGAAGCCCATGCTACTGATGGCAGTGTTGGGCCTGAAACTAATTGAATAGTAGTGTTAGACCCCTCGGTACAGTGATGAGCTTGACTCGGAGGATGCCATCCCGAAACTTAGAGATGCGAGGGATTGCTGGGTGTAGGTGACTTGGAGGTTGTGGATGGCAACTACCGAGTTGATCTGATAGGAGGTCACTACAATCGAAGTGGTCATCGCGTAGATTGAATTAGAAATCATGTTGGCAGGAATAACCACGTTCATATTGGAAGGAAAGTTGCCATATAGAATTAGCCAGTTGACAGAGCCACCGATCACCACGCACACGTAGCCACTGCAAAGATTCTTCGAGGAAGTGAAGGCTGGGAATTACGGGCCGAACCGAAAGATTATCATATCGCTGGCGGAAGATGTCCAGGCGCAGCTTAGTTGGGAAGGGTTGCTGACCACAGAATTGGCGGGAGTGCAGGTGCCAGACTGGGCTGTGGGCGAGTTGGAGTTGGTGGAAGTAAAAAGCTTGGAATCATAATAGTAAAGCTCTTGATAAGGAGTATAATTGATGCTAGTTTCTGACAAGATCGAGAAACGGATGTATGTGTCGAGGTTCGGGTAGGGGCCGTTGCGCACACCTCCCAACTCGATAGTCACTTCATCATTCAAGTTCATGTTATACTGGAACCCGTAGACTATTACATAGGGGCCTGCAGGGGAGCGGCCTGAAGAGTATGGCCCTGTCAGGTGTGTATACAAGTCGCATTTCACTCCGGGCACTGCCAGCAAATTAGAGCCGTAGGCGTGGCAAGGGTATCCTTAGATCTTTTGGTTGGCTGAATAGCCTAGGTAATCTGCCCAGTTGCCGTTGGGTGTGAATTAAATTTTGAATTTAAACTACTGGCCTGAGGTGGTGGTTAGTGAGAATGGCATGAAGAAGTTGATTTGGATGTGGTTGCTGGCTGAAGTGTGGGAAACAGCTGCTCGAGCCCTAATGTTTGGGATCACCATCGCATTGCTAATAAATGAAGTGAAAAATACCTAAGTTGGCACAACCAGATTCTCTTTTTTGAAAAACTTGATGACAAAGGAGTATCTGACCACGAAGGTGTTGATTGTTATGCCGTTGATTCCTGATGAACCTCCTTAGGTCGTTATCGTTATCGGGATCTACGAGTTTTTGAAGGGTAGAGTGAGGGGAGTGTAGAGGGTAACTGTGGTCTTTCCGGCCACCGAGACGTCCCACGTGAGAGAAGACGCAGGCACGTTCCCAAAGAAGTAACACTTCAACACTCCATATAAAGCTGAATTAGGCTCCAGGATTTGTGGTGAGATTTATATGACGATTGAGCCCGAGTCTATCACGTTGGTCGCAGGCAGCTATGTGTTTAAGAAAAACAGAAGTTCTAAAGGACCTGTGGAACCTGCTGGGAGAAGGATTGCAGGTTGGACTGCGTTCACTCTGAGGAGTTTGAGATAGCCCCAGGTGGAATTGACAGTGACCTGAACAGAGCCAGTGTCAACGGTGCCTCGAGAATTCAAGGAGGAGGCGGAGAGGATAAAATTGCCTGCGGAGTTAGGTGAGACGAGCTTGGTCTTGATGATGATGGGGACTTTACTTGTGGCAGACAAAAAGCCCTTGACAATGAGTTGCGAGAATCCAGATATTGAATTATCAATATTGCAATAAGGGTTACCGTCCAGTCCTGAAATGAAGTAGCACTCCACCGACAGGACGAAGGAGTCAGGGAACTTTAGGGCCAGGTATGAAGAGCTTGTGAGCGGGGATGTTAACAGCATGCTGAAAGTGTAGAAGCAGTTCGACTGTCTGAAAATGTTTTCTTGGACTACTGTCACGTTTAGTTGTCCTGAACTAACAGTTATTGTATTTGTAAAGGTGAGTCGCTACATGGGGATTGCAAGCTCCTTATACAGCACAGCTACTGACAGTCCAGTAAAGGTGCCACTGTAGTCAGGACTTGAAATGCCTGAGAGTCTGAACGACTAAGTCCTAAGTGTTTTGTTCAGATTAAGGCAGTCCACAGTGCGCCAATCGGGATAGGTGCGAGCCAGGACGATTTTCCTGGAAGTGTCTGAATACTCACAGGCGGCCCCTGAGACGTTGAAGCCCGACGGAAAGACGAATCGGAGGGAGTTGTTCTGAGTGTAACTGTTGCTTAGAGTGAAATTTATTTAGAACTGGGAGTCACTCATAACCTTGTCTGAGCTCAGTCTAGAAATGCTGGGAGTCACCACTGACGTCGCTGGAGCAGTGCTGAATGCCACTGTCCCTAAAGAGTAGTTGCATTAAACAGGCTGACCTCCGTCCAGCGCGCACGCTCCGAACCAGCTGCTCGAGTTGAACTGGGTGGGGTTCTGGACGCCCTCGATGAAGACCGTAGTCTTCCCCTTCGACAGTGATTGCATCTTTATCACTACTGCAGTACTTGTTATGGATGTACCTATTATAGCTGCAGGCCCAGTCTTGCCAAAAGGAAGCTTGATTGATGCGGCAGGTTGTCAAGGCGGAGAGCTGAGAGACGCCGAACTCAGGCGGGAAGTAAATGGCAAGTGAAGGGTCAACATATCTCTAATTGTCGATGGAGAAAGAGAGGGAGTAGGATGTGAGGTCACCCTGGGCGAGGGAGAGGGGGGCCACTGGTTGTGAGGAGGAGGGGGCCAAAGATAGTCCGTGATGTAACAAAGAAAATATCATTATTATATTGAAAAATCAACAGGCCAGTCTATCAAGGAAGGCCTGCAAACGATTGTAGAGCTCTTTCTTGCGCAGGATTAGCTGTTTAGACTACTCGCTGTGGCCCATCGTCTCCTTGCGCAGAATGTCCAGCCGAATCATCTTCATCTCGCTGGCCTGCTGCTCGCTCTTCCCTGATTTTTAAAAGAGTTTGATGATCTCCTCGTCGATTCCCTCAAGGTTCTGTGTGGTCTCCTTGGGTTACGGCATCATCGGTGGAGTCTATTTCCGTAGGTTGGCCCAGTTCAGTTTAGCGAAGAAAGGATGAGCCTTGACCTCTGCGACCCCCTTCGCCCCCAGCCGCTCCTTCGGATTCCTGTTGAGGAGTTTTTCGATAAAGTCTTTTGCCTCAGGGTAGATGTCATTTTCCTCGTAGCTGACCTGGGGCCACTAGAGTTACTGGGTTTAAATGTTTTTGTAGACCTACTCGACCGTTTAGGCTGCGAAGGGAGTGCAGCCTAGTAGCACCTCATATGTAATCACCCCTAGTGCCCACCAGTCGATGCACTTGTCATACTTCTAGTCCTTCAGCACCTATGGAGCGATGTAGTCAGGGGTTCCGATCACTCTGAACTTACTTTTCTTCTTTGACAGCTTCGACGAGTTCGATTTGCTTTTCTTGTCGGATTTTGATGAGTTGTCCTCGATCGAGCAGATGCTGGAACATCTTTTGAGCTTATTGTTGTTGCCTAGACTGCCGTCTGTGCGGGCAGGCTGCTCTATGGCCAGCTTAACGCCCATATCTGAGAGGCCAAAGTCAGTGAGCCGAATGTGGCCTGAGTCATCTAAAATAATGTTTTAAGGCTTGAGATCGCGATGTATGATCCCCAGCTAATGGAGATACTCGATGGCAAGCACTATCTCGGCAATGTAGAATACAGCTGCCTTTGCCTCTAGGTAGACCTCGTTCTGGAGAATGGATCTTAGATCTCCGCCGCTCATGTACTCCATAACGAAGGCGTGATATTTCTAGTTCACTGGGAATGAGTACGGCGCCTTTACGATGAAGTCGTTCGTTATCAGCTCGAAGATGTTGTGCTACACTTTTAAAAATTTCAGTCTGTTGCTTGCTGAGCTATTTACCAATTTGATAGCATAGCGGTCGCCTGTGGTTTTCTTTTCGACCAGGTAGACTGTCCCATAGCCGCCTTCTCCGAGCTTCCTCAGTAGTTTGAAGTGAGTGATGTGCGGCTGGATGAGATCGGTGTGTTTCCTCTTCTGCCCCTAGGAGCGAACCAGCCGGCGATAGAGCTGGATCTTGGCATTGGGGTCTTTGACAGTCTGAAATCTTTTATTTTTCCTGATGATCTTATCGCTTATGGAGACCTTCGTCATTTCTTACTAAAACTTAACCTTTTATTTTTTGATCTTCTGCTCGCTGAAGATGCTGGATCGAGTAAGTCGTTGGCTGCTGAAGTGAGGACTCGCCACGATCGACTTGATGCTCGACCCTGAGCTCTGTTGGAAGGAATCCAAGTTCTAGTAATTACGGATCCGAGTTTAGAGCTGCATACGTTACCTGAGCATGAAGTAGATCTCCTCCTTGAGGATGTTAGATTCTTTGTATTCTGCGTATTAATTCGTGTAATTCATGAGTTCACGAATTTCAATACTGTCGAAGTCGATCTGCATACGCTTGTTGAACAGTTTTTCTAGGCCATACTTGATGTTGGAGAGAAGGAGGACCTCTCTGCGAGTCAGTTCGGTGACTTCTTCGTGGGAGCAGGACTTCCTAAGCTTATTCTTTTTGTCGATATGCTAGATACGTTTGCCAATATGCTGAGAGTAGAGTTTGCTGTTGATATCCTTGAGAATTTCTTCAATTTTTTCCTCAGTAAATCTGAGTTTTTAGCGCTCCATGGTCAATTTTTAGCACTTCATAACGTGCTTCTCGAGCAAATCCACGCGCACGTGGCTCTCGCAGATTCTGCAAATTAGTTTGGATTTTTTTATTTATATTTTTAGTTAGCATATTTCCTGTCTTACAAACTAGGTGAACATCATTAATGGATCTGGCTAGTACTTCTCAGCGTAGAAATCAGCCAGTTTGCAGTGATGCGAATGAATTGCCTTTACGAAAAGCTTGTAGCAGTGGACATTAATCTGCTAGAGACAGAGCTCGAGGTCGTAGATGAGGAGACTAGCCCAGACAATGTCAAGCCAGGCGAGAGGCCTGGTGGCGGAGCGAGTGAGTACGGGAACTACAAGGGCAGCAAGGAGTTCCTCAGTTTAGTTTTTGATTTTAAGCTTGAGCTTTTTGATTCTTCTAAAAAGTAGAGTAAATTATTATCTGATTATAAGATTCGTTTTCTACAACAATTCCAGGCTTTCTCGCCCTAGCCTCCCCCGCCGACCCACCAGCACTCGCTATTCAAAAAATATCCGAGAGTTCACGAGAGGAGTGCTGAACTGGCAGCAGAGCGCAGTGGCGAGGTCGCTGGAGTTTTTGAGGAGCAATTAGTGGTTTAAAAAAAAGACCCTTTCTTGTTTCTAAAAACTATTCATAAAATATGATAATTGCAATTTTCCATTTCGCTTTATCGGCTCCACTCCTCGAGTTCGACTACGCCCTCGAGGAGGCCCTCTTCAGGCGCAATCCTGACGCACGTCCGGGCCTCCTTGTCTTTCCCAGCTCTGCAGATCTCCTTACTTTCAACGCCATCAAAAAAATAGCCAATAATTCCGGCCCTTAAATAATATTCGGAGTGGTAAGTTAAGACAACAAGTTCAGATAGAATTTGGCGTTCATCTTGGGAGTGGAGCTGAGCGAACGCACCTCTGTGATAATGGTAACAAAGGAACTAAAGAAATATCGGCTGTAAACAAGCGGATAATAGCAGATCGAATCGTGGATCAAGCAGTGTCTAAATTCCAAATAAAATCACTATGTCAGATCACAGAAACTGAGTGATATTGACCCTTCATCACAAGGATTTCAGATTACTGGAAATTAATTCCGGGAACTTTCAATTGATAATTCTTAATAAAGGCTCTTCCTAGTCACTGCGGGCTATTGTGCACCATGCGTTTAGGCACTTCATAACTTCCTTTAGCTAAAATAAGAGTTGAAGGCCAAGCCAGGACTCAAGATGTTCGTTATTGACGGCTACTTGAACGAGCTAGACGGACATATAATCTACAAGTTCCCTAGCCTGCTGTTGATAAGGAAGGGCGGTTAGGCCGTTTGGACCGACGGATTCAGTTTCACTCTGAAGAAAATGCGGTCTTGGCTCAAGAACACCAGCCAGCTCCAACTATATGAATGATTAAATGCATTAATCAAAAATAATTCCTGCGATTGTAGTTGCGCTGGTAGATGGTCTCAGGATACCGAGTGTAGCGAGACTTCGGGTACTATTCCTGCCGCTTTGGCAGTCTCTGTTCGGATACGACTCTCTGTAGCCTTGGGTTGGTCCTCTCGGTCTTTACAAGGTACTAGTTCTGATAGGTGTAGTTGTAAGGGCTTTTTTTTTATTCAAATTAAGTGTACTACTTTCTAAGGCCTTTGGAATTTTGTTATGGGTAGTATTCATTGTTAGGCCTGTTCTGACCGTACTTCAATTCCATTCGACTTCGGATGTCTTCGGACGAGGGGTTAAGGCCTGAGTCCTTGTTGGGCCTGCTCCTTGCGTAGTTCGAGCTCAATTTCAATGACTCTGACGAATTGTACTTCGAGTAGTTGGTCTGCATATTATTTTATTTAAGACCAAAATCATATGAAAAACTCAGCAATACCTCGCCATTCCAGCTTCAGGAGTTCAGGACCTAAGGCGAACAGCCTGGCCCTTCCGGCTTAACCCGCCCTAAGCCAGAACGCTTCTCTAATCCTTTGGTCGCCATCTGCTAACTGGCTCTTCAGCTTCTCGAGCTGCATTGCCCCTGCTTTGAGGACAAAATCCTAGAGATGATCCATCTGGAGTAGTGCTTAGATGGGAAGGGTCTGGGTCTGTTAAATGCGTCTTTGGAGGCTATCGCTAGCAAGCTTGAAACTAAGATATCGTAAGAAGAAGCATTATCTACCTTTGAATGTCTATTACACTGAGTTGAACCAGAAGTTAACCATTATCGTCTCCGCCTAGGAGTGGACTCGGTGCACCCACCCTCTCGGAAGGAATAAGTAATTTCCAGGGACCAGTGTGAACGAGGTGACTGATTTCAGTCCTTGCTAAGATAGACTACAGATGTGACTATCATCAAGGAAGGGACTCTGATACTGGATGTGAGGCGAGTCAGGCTAAATTAGATGAACCTCTTTAAACCCCCGGAGAACGACTATAAAATTATCATGACTGTCATAATGCCAATCAGTCAGACTTTTCCTGCGGTTCCACCAAAGATTGATCGACTTGAGGCCTTGCAGCTAGTGCTCTTTGAACTGAGGCACTCGCAGCCTTTAGTTGCATTACAGTGGCAGCTGGGCTATGCTGAGATTCAGCTATCCGTCATAGCTTACGAAGTCCTCTATGTTCATTTAGATTTAGTGCAGCTAAGATGTTTTTCCGCTGAGCGTCTCGCTTTAACTCGCGTTGACGGTGATCTTGATAGACTCCAGGTGTTTGACAATTATTTGAGTGACAGGCTGATTAGGATAGTCTGGAAGTAGTTGGGAGAGGAATGACAGTCCAGGAGTGAGGAGATAAGGAGACTAAGTGGTGATCCTCAAGGCCTGCTAAAAGGCCCTGGTTTTTTCTAAAAGCGAGTTAAATTTAGGCATTAAAAATGAGGGAGATTTCCTTGATAGAGCTTCAGTTCCTTCAACAGGTTACCTAGCTCAGGATTACCAATAGTTAGGTGCAAATCAAGCAACAACTTCCCCGCCTCCTCGCTTGCTTTTAGTTTCCCCTTCTACAGGAGCTTTATCTCTGCAACCTCACCTTTAACAATCCACTGCCTGTTCTCAAGCTTATCTCCAATTCAGGGACGATCCGACTCACCTGCTTTTCGCTGGTGGCCTGCAGACTAATTTAAGAAAGACCGATGGAACAGGTGTGCAGATCATACTGGCCCTGTTTGCAGAAACTGTAAATTAGCTAATCTTATAACAATGGATAGCAATTAAGCATCGGCTCTTTGCACATCTAAAAGTTCATCAGGCTATCCCATCTCAGGCTCACTCACTTTAGGCTTGACAAAGATCAACACCTCACTGCACTGCTCTTAAGCTGCTATCAGCTTTAGGAGCTCACACTTTCAAATATCAACTTGAAGGACTCACAGGCGATGCTCTTAAAGCATTTGGATTCAAATAAGCTTCGCAAGCTGGAGCTTAACGGCAACCAGCTGACTTAGGCCTGCTGCCGAAAAATGGCAATGTGGGGCTGGAAGAGTCTGGAGTAGATGAGTGTGTTACGGCAAATAAATGGCATCGAATAATTAGAGGAGATTGAATTGCCGATATCGTTTACACTCAAGTATAGTTCTTTGATTATATTTTGATTATCAGCATGAACGCCAGGCCGTCCGCCTCCTGGAGGAAAACTCTCCCTACTTCCATTGAGATCCTGCTCTAGGCTCTCACCTACACCACTTTCTTTCTGCTCGATTCACCCGGGCCATCGAACTTCCTCGTTCAGGATTCCAAACAAAAGGTTTTCAAAGTTTGCATTGGAAATAAGGTGGTCTGCTCTTGTGACCCCCTTCTAGGCGATCACTGCATACACAGTATCTACTGCATGGTAAAAATTCTGAAGGTGGGACTGAATGAGCCGATCCTTTGGCAAAAATAATACTCGGACTATGAACTTTCAGATATCGTGCAAGGGAAGTACTCGGACAAGGCTAAAATAAAGTCGAGATTACTGGACAAGCTGGTGTTAGACGATGAAACTGACTACAGGATCCGAGGGTAGTAGGATTGCCCGATATGCCAGTAGTCCTTCCAATAGCAGAGTTCGCTTAGCAAGTGCACAAGCAATTGCAAGGGCACTTTCCATCTCTAGTGTGTTATGGTCTGGGTCAAGCACAAGCAGAGCTAGTTCGAGGAAGTCAACTGCCCAATGTGCAGAGGCCCTTGGGGAAAGGAGAAGCTCGCCAGCCTCAAGAATTAAATCGCCTAGCACGAACGGAAGGAAAAACTTAACACTTTTTACTGCTCCTCCTGCAAATAAAAGATAAGAGACTTGTTTGTGTGTCTGTTGTGCACAGATTATTTTTCCTGCTTTGGCTGTCTAAGATCCCATCACCATGCCTTCTTCGCCAAAATATCAAACGACTACCAAATCTTTAAGTTTGGAGAGCCAGTTTCACTAGGCGTTCTGGAGGCCATCAACTCTTACTGTCCTGAGTACTTTGCGCCAGCACATAAAGAAATGACGAAACATGCTCCTCACTGTGTGATTTGCCTTCGATCGACTTTAGTTCGCCTGCGGAAATTGCCATGCGGACATTACATTGACTAGAATTGTTTGAGATGTAAAGTGCAAAACAAAGATTTCACATGCAAAGGAGACAAAAAATCCTTTTGTCCTGGTCTCAGCTCGTTAGAGGCCAGGAGGGATTAGCTGGTCAGTTTCAACGACAAAGTGCGGTAAGCCAGGAGGATAATCGAGAGCAAGTAGATCGAAAAGAGGATTAACAAGCTCTCCACAGAAAGAAAGTCTTACAGTCATGAGCGACGTCGAACTTCGGTTTCGAAGCAAATAGACGAAATGAAGGTCCGACTGGACTTCATAAAACAAGCAGAGATTTCGAATAACAAGCGAGCGGACTACCACGACAGCCTAATGCGACTGATCGACGAAGCGGATGTGAAGAGGCCAATAAGAAAGGCCCCGAGCGGACTGCCACGTCCAAGTAGATGAAATCAATCATCATCGCTGCTTTGGACGATGAACTGAATCACTATATAACTAAGCCATAAGCTCAAGCTCAGCAGGAAGCCCATGTTTACCATCGATCGCTTTCCCTCGGAAAGTTTTCTGTGCAGTAGTGCCGACCCCACCACTGCTGAGTACGCTATCAGACTCACGTACGCCAGCACGCACTGCGTCACCCCTGCCTGGTAGAAGTTTATGCTGAACACTCCCGCCGCTCCTAGGAGAAATAGGAGTCGGTCGGCTTTGAGCATGAGGATTTTGGACTCCTAATCTTTGGTGAAAGCGAGGTAGAGATTGGAGCAGAGATTGAGGATGAATGCTAGCAGCACCGCCACTCCTGGGGCCAGTCTGACTGCCCTCCATTTGTAAATTTAAGATTGCATTATGAAAATTAAATGTCCCAAACATTCCCTAAATGTACGCTTCGTATGCACGGTGAGCGATTGCCGCAACTCCTTTTTGTGCGAATAGTGCGTTTCTAAGAACTTAGAGCACATCGAAAATCACAAGTCGTACGTGCTCCAGCCCGAGGAATTCAAAAAGTACCACTCAGCCAAGCAGAGAGAATAGCTTCTGACCTCAGTTCGATAGACTTTCAAGTAGCTAGAGATGCGATATAACTATATGCAGCAGGAGCGTGACTGCCAGCGGATTTAGCTCGAGAAGGACCTCAAAATAATGTAGAGCAAGTTCAGCTAGACATTCGATAGGATCAGAAAGAGTCTGATCGGCCATCTAACTTCATACCTCTAAAAGTGCAGGAATAAGCTATTAGACGTCAAAATTGACATCCAGAAGTCCATCGAGATCCAGGAGAATTAGACTGGCATCTTGTCCTCCCTTTTCAGCAGGAATCCCAATATCGAAACAGAACAAGACGTCAAATAATTCATCAAGCACTATTCCACCTTCTTTAGGGCTAGAAACTAGGTCTTGAAGCTGAAGGCCGATCTGCAAAAACCCGACAGGGTGGAATACAAGTCAGAAGACTCTAAACATATAATAGATACGCTGGCGGATAGGTTAATCACTTAGATCAAGCCCATCCTTAGAAACTTGCGGGCCATTTATTAAAACAAAGGAAATTCCTTACAGTTTAGCTCAGTTTCAAGAGACTTGGCTGCAAGCGGCATTAACTTTTCTTACATTGATCCTACCGTTCCAGTCGCCGATCCCTCTCCACCAGTCGATTTCCAGCTCCCGAGACTTTAGCTATAATATTAAGGGTCAGTCTAAGGGCCAGTGCTCTGCAAAGATGGTCTGGTTTACAAAGGGAACTTCAAGAACGGACTGCGACACGGTTACGGGACAGCCAACTTCAAAGACGGTAGTTTTTATGAAGGCTATTGGATGAACAACAAACCACACGGATTCGGAAGAATTATTAAAACTGATCGGACATATTATTAAGGACAGGTCGTCATGGGAATGGCCGAAGGACATGGAGAGCTATTCGGTGATCAGTATAAATTCAAGGGCAACTGGAAAGCCAACAAGAAGGAAGGTAAGGGTTAAGAATTCGCACGAGGGTACAATTATGGGGGGATGTTCGCAAACGACCTTTTCGAGGGTAATGGAAACCTACAAACTAATTAATTCAACTACGAGGGTGGATTCGAAAAAGGGAAATTTAGCGGTTAAGGAACGATAGCCTACAAATAAGGGTATAAATTCAACGGCACCTTCCGGCAAGGACTCAGGGAAGGCAAAGGAACAGTCTTTTTCTCAGACAACTCTAAATTCGAAGGCACCTTCCTGAATGACTTGCCTTAAGGCCACGGAGTGTTTTGGTGGCCAGATGGAGTGAGGTGGTAGGGGATGTTCCACCGCGGGGAGCAGCAAGGATAGGGCAAGTAGATCGATCAGAGTGGCAACTAACGGCGAGGAGTTTGGCGATAAGGTTACTTCTTAAAATGGATTTTCTGATTGGAGCTTTCACTTAGTGAATTTAGCTAGCATCTCGTCGAGCCGAGACACTAGAGTCTAAACTTACTCCACCTTGTACTTGGTTCCTCCCAGAGTTAGGTGCTTATCTACTATTTGTCTTTAATAGTAAAACTCTCCTTTGCTTAATTTATCTGCTGTCTCTGTCATCAGATAAAGGATTGTGTCCGCACCCTCTTCAGGAGTCTTCAGTTTTTTTTGGAAGGTGTCATGGAAGTCTGGCATGGAGTTCTTGACGCCAGGAGTGTCGGCCCACCCAGGATGCATCGAGTAGAAATTGATGTTTTTATATTTTCTAGAATAGTGCTAAAATAAGGCTACCTGCTGCCTCTTTCCTCGGGCGTATTGAGAGGTGCCGTCGAAATCGCCCTTCTCCATGAAGAGGTCATCGATGATGAGTTTCTAAGTGAGCATTCCTCCCGAGGAAACCACTATCACTCTGGATTAGGACTGCAGGCTAGGCATTAAGCCCATAGTCATCGCGTGAGTTCCTAGAGTATTGGTAGCAAAGTTGGTTTACAAACCTTATGGAGTAACCTGCCTGGTGTTTACCATGACTCCCGCGTTTAGCACGAGTGCATCGATTCTTCTTCCAGAATTATTCCATTTCTGGCAGAATTAAACAATCTACCTGATCGAGGACACATCGCACAGCATAAGGTCTACGCTCCCGCTCTTGATCTAAGACCGGAGCTTACTCAGAGCCTATTCACCTCTTTGTTTGTTTCTGCACACCATAAAGACATTCGCCCCAAGGCAAGCTGCTGCCTTAGCTGCTGCAAATCCTATCCCGGAATTGGCGCCAGTGATGATGACGTTTTTGGCTTCGAGGGAAGCAGTGATGGGAGGGAGAGGGGGAGTGTCATTGGTGAAATTGAAGTAGCCCTTGCAGAGAAAAGATAATTTCCTGAAAAATTACATATTATGGATGTCAGTTCGTATAATGGGTGCTAATTGCATTGGAATTTGTGACTCTGTCGATCAGGTCGACCTGGACAAGGCCAAGGAAATGCTCGACTCCTAGCAGGGCAGAGAGAGTTTGCGACAGGCCAATCTAAGGACTTAGGAGCAAGTCTTTAAAGCTGATGATAAGGAAACCACACTTAGAGATGATGGCTCTTTGCTGACTAGGTTCAAAAGTAAATAGCAACAGACACTTGTAGAGCGCTCTTTTAAAGGAAAAGTAAAGCTCCCTCCGATCTAACTGGAAAACATCATTTATGAGGGCGAGTGGCTCAATGGCCTCAGACACGGAGTGGGCGTGCAGAAATGGATGGACGGCTCTATCTATTAAGGGGAGTGGGTAGACGACAAGGCAACTGGGAAGGGTCGTTTGACTCATATTGACGGAGATAAGTACGAAGGGGAGTGGCTCAAGGACAAGGTCAATGGATACGGAATATATTAACATGCCAATGGAGCTCGCTACTAGGGCACTTGGAAATAGGACAAGATGGACGGAAAGGGTAAATAAAGCTGGCCTGACGGATCTACTTATGAAGGCTAGTACAAGTCAGGCAAAAAGCACGGCAAGGGCACTTTAATCTTCAGCGATAACTCCAAATATAAGGGCGACTTTTATTAGCATATGATCCACGGCAAAGGTACTTATTATTGGGCTGACGGCAAAGTCTATGATGGTGAGTGGGTCAAAAGCAAGATGCAAGGCAAAGGCGTCATGACTTGGGCCGACGGAAAAAAGTACAACGGCTCCTTCCACAACGACTTGAAGCACGGGTTCGGGACTTTCGATTGGGGAGACGGAAAGGTTTACCGAGGGAACTGGTAGAATGGCCGGCAGCACGGTAAGGGTGAATTGCTAAACGGGAAGGAGGTAAAACAAGGCGAGTGGTCCTAGGGCAAACGAGTGAAGTGGCTTGAGTAGGGTTAAAAAAAGAAATGAAAGGGTGAAACTATATTCCAACTTCAGACTTACTTCACTAAAAAATCTTCTTGCGCGATCTGGATCGGCTCGGCCGCTTCTCTGTCTATTCCTTGTTCAGGCCGAACATGCTCAATCGCTGTTACGGCTCTTATTTGCAGAGTCCAATCAGACTCACGCGGCTTACCTGCTGAGCCATAGGAGCCCCGTGTCGGTGGAAGTTGTTAGTAGAACTAGTTTAAATCCTTTCCATGGGTGAGTAGGTGGGGTTCAAGTGCCTATGCAGTTGATGCATGGAACTTTAATTTTAAACCTTGGACAAGAAGGAGCGGCCGTCCATGTTGATGCTTGACCGGCTGGTGCGATCGGATAGATCTGACCCCTATTGCTCTTTGGAGCAAAGACGGACTATCATGTCCTTGATTGCGGCCTATATGCGTTTAGACATCCGTTCTGTCTTGCACAGCTCTACAAACTACTTGAGGCACTGGTGAGTGTGGTTTTTCTAGATCTCGCACTGGATCGAAAGCTAGCTACTTTTTTTCCTTTGTTCCTTCTAACGTTCTTTGGATTTGGCTTATTTGTGCTTATTGACAGGATCGTCTTTCCTCATCCGAGACTAAAAGGTCTGGAGGACATTGCTCTTATTCTTGTTGGAACTCTTGCCTCGTTTAAGTTTCTCGTTTTGTTAAAGAATCTCTTGATAGAGGATTCTTTGCCTCTCGAGAGCTGAGTTGAGCTGGACCGCCTCAAGGGTCTTCGATTAGAGTCGATTGGATAGCTAATAGATTTGCTCTTTCATGTCCTATGTGATATTGTTCAGTCTTTATATCTACTTTTGCTTTTGTTCAAGCAAGTGGTTCAGATGCTCATTTTCGTTCAGCTTTAGCTATTGCAACTCCACCATTGCATTCTGCTTGAACTTCAGGCTCGGCATTGCTGATGCGTTCTTTATCTGCAAGTTCTATTTCCCACCGAAAGTTCTTGGGCAGTAAGGGAAAGGCGGCTGATCTTATAATTCCTGGTTGTTCTCTTAGTGATCTTAGCTATTAGAACACTAATCCAGAAAAAAGTCAGTGAAGCTCTTCTTCTCAGTGTTTGTGCGCTTCAGCCCGCTGATCACCTGCTAGAATTCACGCATGCCGTTAAATATATAATTATCAATATAATGCAGCAGCATATGTTCGGCCGAAAACTAAATTTGCTATTTTAACAGACATCGCCTTCCCAATCAAGACTGAAGAGTCCTGGCCGATTCGCTATTCTGAAGTCTAGTTCGATCGACTTCAGTTCTGGGACGTACGAGCGAGATCGCAGCTTAAGGAGAAATACAGGATACGATCATCTTCGGTCTTCAAGGATATCGCTTGACTTCAACCCATCAGAAAAGACCAGCTCCACCCAACTAATATAGAAAAATAGGAAGAAGACCAATTTCCAGGAGAAATTAAGGAGGATTCCTCTTGATCTAAGTTTTTATTAAGAAAAAAAGACTATTCTTCCTACCAAGACCTATCACTCCAAAACGGACATTGTTCCCCCGAGGGATTATCGCACTCTCCGTGCATCAGAGCGACTCGGCTAATACAGGAGCTACGCAATGCTGGAGTAAAGCAGGCGCAAAGTGGGCAAGGTGAGTGTGTACCCCAAATGGTAGAAGAAGGAACGAATCATAAGCTACAGGCCCTAAAAGTCATACTATTTAAAAAATTGACAATGTCTTATTCTAATGAATAATAATTCTCATTAAAAGATCCTCTCGAAGATGATGTTCTACGTCCGGCAGATAGGGCAACGGACTGCCCCTTTTGAAGACTATGTACACTTTTGGCAGAAGCGATAATGGTTGCAAGGTCTGGATATGTGGGTCCTTGGGTTGATGAGGCAGATAACGCACAGGTTTGATTTATCTTTGCGGCTGTAAACCTTTTTCTAGATTTCCTCGATTTCGACAGATAGCTTATCTTCTTAGACTTTAAGCTACTTGAAGAAAATTTTTGCTTAATTCTAGGCCTTGATCTTAAAGACTTAACTCTTAAAACGCAAGTAGTTAACCTATTTGATTGAATTATGCTAATTTTAGAGAGCAACCAGCCAATTCTACACAAACGCGATCTAACTCTCTAAATAATATTTTTTTGGCAACAATTTTTTCTAGATTTAGATTTCGGCCTTTCTCCGATTCAGCTGGGTGTACGCCTCCAACAGGCCGTTCTACTATTTTGGGAATTAGATCTTTATTGCTTACTTAGATTAGTGTATCTATTTTTTTATTTTGGCAAGCAATTTGGTGTTGGATTAGAGCTCAGCTTAAAGGGCCCTCTTATCGTTATAATACTGGGATTACTAGGTATTAGTTTGTCCGATAAAGATATTATAGACTTGCTAAAACCTTTAGATCTTGAGATTCTTGAGCTCTCTGACTATTTGTTAGAACTGCTGTCTCTGTTGGTGAGTTTACTTGTGATATATAATATTCTATTACTCTTTTTGGGACTTTAGCCTTCCTGTTCTCATAAAATGCTAAAAATAATGGGATACACTTCTCGATTTGAGCGTGTCATCCTTCGCGCAGGGGCCATGCTAATCTTCTCTGTAGTGTTCCAATTTAAGGAAATGTCTCCGAGGAGACACTCATGTAGTTTGAATAGCCTTATAGGGAGGCAGGGGAGGCATTCCAAAATTAAGGGTCGATTGAGGCAATTAATTGAACCATTTTTAAATTATTAGTGATCTATAATTACATTTTTATTAGAATAATTCATAGGATCAAACAACAGCTATCATCAACAGTCTATGTTTAGCACGTCTCTTTGTAGTACAACTCTCCTTTTCCCCCCTCCTTATCCGAATTTATTTTACAGTCTTTCCGATTTTTATCTTATACAGGAGCATTAGTCGACAATGTTCCCGCCTCTCCCTCATCTGATTTAGTTTGCCTTACTGTTTATTTGAAGATCAACTAATCCCTCAATACCCTTGTTTGCGGTTTTCTTTCACTAGAATGACGTATAGTTACACTGAAACATGACACCTCCATTAAATTCTTGGACCTGCTGCTTGGTCCTTTCTTATCAGTTTAACTCCTCTTCCTCTGCTATTAAAGCCTTATCTTTTATTATTTGGCCTCCTAAACGGTCTTGTTTACAGTGACTGCCGGAAGTGTCCTAAATCCATATTGGAGGTTCTCACCTTCTACAGTCCACTTTCCGATGAGAAAGCGACTGTGGGAGTGGATGGCGTTTGCGGTGAAGCCGTGGTTCTAATCGGTGATGAGCTCCTAGTCGTTGACAAAGGTGAGTTTGGTATTAATTTCCAGCTTTTTGATGTAAGGGTATTGACTTCTATAGATACCATACTTGGCTCTTGTTACAAAAAAGGCCTGTTGTAAAAATAGATCTCATTCAGCGCTTTGAATCGTTTGAGATGGCTTAGGATCTAGGCGAAGCTTGTCATTTTGGGACTTGCTTGTAAGATTGTTACTAGCTAATAAGCTTCAATACCAACTTGTTAAAAACTCACTCACTGGTTAGTATAAGACTCGTAACTCGATAAAATATCGCTTGTAATATTATGAACTTGCTCATTATACTCCTACTCTTTTTTAGTCCTGCAAAGTGAGAGTCGAATGCATTTGTTTAGATCAGTCTTTTTGATTAGATTCAGAACCTCGTTCCAACTATCAGCATGAATTAGCACAAAAGTCTATTTTTCAACAAAGTTGACTGCATCCACAGCTAGAGCAAATTCTTAGCTGATTCCTCTATTAGAGCTTATGGGGTGTTCTGAACTGCCTCCCCTTTAAGACTGATGATTTAGCTCTTCACACATTCCAATTAAAGATTTTATCGACCTATTTGGAACTAGCTCGAAATTGCGCAGTGGCTGGCCATCTACAGGGCTCCTTTAATTACCCATGCTTAGCCAATTTTTTATTTATTAGTATTCGTAGGTATACCCATCTGAGGCTAAAACTGGATCGCTCATGGTAAATTTAGCGAGAGGACAACAGAGGAGAGGTGTGAGAAGAGTTGGGCTGAATTTGAAGGTGTGGTTTTGGGTGCTGGTTTATAGAGAGTTGCCCATGGGAAATGTGGTGTGCATTAATTAATTAATAGAAGGAGAAGAAGTAATTTATGATGGATTAATTAAATGAGTGTTAGATAAGCTTAAGGCAAGTTATGCAAGTAAAATGCTGTGAGTCAAATGAGTCAAAATCATTAAATGCCATTAACTACCTAAATATTCCCTTTAATTTATCGATGAATACTAAAATTTACCGAATACAAGGACCTTTTCACTACAAATCTGATTCAGAACACTCCAGAGCCAAACCCCCTCCCAGATCCAAAATACTTTTGGCGTTAGGAGTTCGTTTGGTTGATATTGCTCCTTAATTGATAGCTGTGAGCGAGTATTAATGCTGTGAGATCAACATAGTGGACGAGGTGAAATAAGCGTGCAACAGCCTGGGATTGACTTTGGTTGCTCCTATATAGAGAGATGGGTAGATATGTAAGTGGATGAATTAGAACAGCTTCATAATAGTGAATGACTAAAGGAGACATAAAACGAGATACTTGTCTTCCTATCAAACCTCTTAAAATGCCTATAAAAATAGGTCATGCTAGGCTAATTTCCAATATTAAATTCATCAATAGTCACTTCCTCCTATTCCTTACCCAAGCTAAACTATTAAGCAGCAACCTCTATCTCCCGTTCCTTACCCAAGCTAAACTATTCAACAGCAACCTTTATCTCCCATTCCTTAGTTTTAATCCTCAGAACATCACTAACTAAAAACATTACAATAGCAGTCTAGACCGGACTTATGTGCAGTCCGATTAACTGATTTAAGCATCCAAAGCAAGGAAGCAGACCTCCAGAATCCTGGAACCTAAATTTATTCCAGTATGCAATAATTAACAAGTCGAAAGACACATTAATTCAAATATTATAATTATTTCAAGGAAGACAGTATCAAATTGCCTGGTTCAAGTCCTTAGCTCTACCGTAGGACTACTTAGAATCTAATCAAAGTTTACGACTTTAATCTGCCCGCCTCACAAATTTTAATACTGACCAAAGTTCGTTATAAATTTTAACATAACAGGCTTTAAGTCGTTTTCCTAAGTTAAATAAAGTAGGTAACAGTGCGACTCAAACCTGGAACCATATTAGTACTTGATTAGCACTTCAGATAGAGTGTGTTTTCGAGCCGGTTTTTATGTCGACACAAGAAGGACATAAGTTATGTAATGTTTTCAAGAGAGCCAAAAAAGGATATGAATTTATTCTATTCGACAGGGAATCTGTATTTGGTGAGCAGCCGGTTTGAGAGGGTGCAGCAGTTCATCTAAAATTTAAAGTGCAGTGACAGTATTTCAAGCAAAAAAGAGTTGAAAAGAGAAGCTACCCTGTGTCTAGGGAGTGAATTCTGATATTTAATATTGCTAATGGAAAGATATAGGCCAGTTTCTCAAGCATGCAATTATATAATTCCAGCTATCTGATGAGATTAGTCTGTTAGCTGGAATTTGATACTTGCTGCTTAAAATGGCTGTCCCCATGCCTATCCTAATTTGCGACTCTTTCAGACTGATTTCTTCACGATTTCAGTTGATATCGTTAGAATGCATCTTAATTTATTTCAATTCAGCTAATCACCAGTCTGAACAGCCTGCCCCCTTCCTTCCCAATGCAAATCGCCTGCTGGGCCCCGACCTGATAGGGCGGGTCGCTCCTATACGTCTTGAACTTCACGGTGAATATCCCTGCCTTCAACTGGGTCCCCGAATAGTCGACTACTTTGAACTAGTTGCGCAAGAAGGATCTTTAATTCCAAACCTCATAAATGAGCAGAATGGCCGATTTGCTCTTCAGGTGGATCACTTTGAGTCTGGACACGTTTTCACTTATTTACTTGAATTGGGTGGTCCAGACTACCCCTTTGTTGCGCTGTTCCATCTTCTAGCCGTTGAAAGTGTAGAACTAACCAGTTTAGGACTCGCCTTTGCTCAAAACTAGGTCATCGGTGACATAGTTGGGCCTCTTCCAGTCACTTTACAGCTAGTGGAAATTTTTAGCAATTTTGACCATAGCTATATTTCTAGCACAGTTCAAATGAGACTTGCAGTTTCGATTGTCAAGGCACTTCTCGGATACAACGAAAGCAGCATAGGAGTCTTATAGACCCACAAAAGTAGGAGTGGCAAGTTACGTGTACGTGTTGTTGTCGTTTGATTTTTGGCAGTAGGTCTTATCACCCGTGCTGATTTCGCGGTAGATTGGCAGGGACGGATAATCTTTGGATGGAAGGTGGGCTGTTTTGAATGTGTAGAAGACTCTGTTTTTGAGTAGTTTCTGGTCTTTGAAATAATGGATCTGAGTCCCTCTGGGATAGTTATCGTTGAGTTCAGAGGCTATTAGATTGCCTTCGATAACTTCCAGAGTGTTCTGGAAGGAATGGCTTCCAGTTTGGCCTATACTTTTTAGCAAATTGCCAGTGACAGGATCGATTGTAAAGGCCTGGCAATTCTGATGGTTGAGACCATCAGAACTCTTGGTCATTGTCTTACTGACAGTGCAGTAGAGCAAGCTTTCGTGAAAGACCATGTTGGAGCACCAAGTTTATTAGTAGGAGTGGATATTGAGGTCAGCAGGCTTAGTGCTAATTGGAGTCTTGTAGATTAGTTTGCCGAAAGAGTCAAGCTTAATGCAGTACATTTAGACAACAGAATACTTGTCCTCCTAATTGAGACATTCATTTATCTGCAGCAGATAAATGTATTGGCCGTCAGTACAAACTGCAGGAATTAGTTCAGACTTTTTTGACTTGTAGATCTACTTACTCTTCTAAGGCTAGTCGATGTTGCACAGTCTTAACGACTTTTTTCGATCATGGTGCACAATCACCTGCCGCTCTCCAATCTTAAGCTCCCAGATGTAGGTGGAAGGCGCGTACATCATACTGTGTGTCTAAGGGCCGTGGTTATACACTTATTCTACTGTTCTAAACTAGATGTCGGTTTAAATTTACTGGATCTCTGTTTGGAAATATTCTTCAGCGCCAGTGATCAGAGTGGAGACGAGTTTGTTGGGAGTCTACCTGTGGAGCTCCTCGAGTTGTTGGTGAACGGGTACAATGATAACAACGAGATAGTAAGCAATGTCAGTGGGGGTGAGTTCTGTGATGGTGAAGCCTTTGAGTTCTTCTTAATACTAGAGCGGCTGGACAATCCTTGCAAAGGAAAATATTTAGTCCTTTATAACATAAATTTTGGAAGGCTATTTTACTCTCACCGCTATTAAGTGCTTCTAAGCCAGGAACTACTTCGCCTTCTACTTCGACCCGCTGATCCTGTAGGCCTCGAACCCCTTCACTCTCCCTATCGTGAACTAGTATTTGCTGTCAAAATACTTGTCTTGGTAACCTGAGGACCACAAAGCTACATTGTAGAAACTGTTGTTGAGCATGATGATTTTCTTATTTTCAGGCTGGTAAGGCAGGTTCCCAATGAGTATTTTTTTCTTAAACCCCTCAAAGAATTTCAAAGGCTGATAAATTTTGCCATATTTCAATTCATATTAGATTCTGCTTTATTCATCTTTGACTAGGGTTTCATTATCAAAATCGGTCCTGCCTTAAGGGACTATCAACAGAATTGTTGATTCTTCTACTGATGCACATATTCCAGTGGACTGAAGCTAAGGAGATCGTTTGAAACTTTTTATGAAGGTCATAATCCCTGAGTCCTCCGTCATATACAACTACGAGGATTCATCAAATCGAAGATAAACTCGATGATCAGAGGCTCTCCATTCCTTGGCTTTGTGCAACGCAGGGGACAGTTTATAAGCCTAGTATCCACGGACAGTGCCAAGCTCAACTGGGAAGTCATTGTCGTTGTAATTACCTGCAGTGTTGATATGTCCTTAGCCGGTCTAGCAGCAAACGACATTTAAATTCATGATCCCATCGACAGGACTGAATCTTTTGACAGTAGAATTCTTCCCGGGAATGACCTTCTTGCTGAAGGAGACGAACTAGGGCTTGTCTTTAGCCATCCACTTATATGGCCTAATGACAGGTGCTGGCTTGATTTGATACTCAGATTAAACCAAAATGAGAGTCAGCGGAGATTTGATGACGTCCAGTTGGATATCGTCGATCAGCTGGTATTCTTTGGAAGCATCGATCGACATTATGAACAAGGGCGAGTTTGTCTCGTCAAGGATGTATAGATTCAGTTTCTTATCGGTCTTCAAGCCTACACAGTGGTTGCCGTAGCGCTCTTTGTGGGGCTAACTAGGGGGGTAGAACACGTAGCTATCAAAGCCTTGATAATAACCAAAATCGATCTGGTATCCCTTGCTGCAATTGTAGAGGTTATCTGCTGCTATTATGACTCTGCCAAAGCTGTCGCTTAGATGCCAATTCGTGTTTTAAGAACTGCAGCAGGCATGTTCCCCCCTGATTTTAATACTACCCCTTTTAAACAATTGAAATTACTAGCTGCCACACCTATCCTTGAAGACAGGTAGAGAAGTATTGAGCTTTTTGCTAACTTAGGCAAGGACTACGACTATGGACCTGTCCAACTGGCTCAATTCTAGATTGGAGTTCACGAACCCTTTCCCTCGAAGACTTTAAAAAAACACAAGAGAATTGGTGATTTAGTCTGCAATGAAAATATCAGTGTCCTGTTAAATGAGGAAAGCCACCTTGTGCAGAGAGCCCAGGAACTCTTTGAACTTGGCCAACGGAGGATGGAATCTGTAGGCAGTCAGTTCGTGGACACTACCCAGCTCCACTCTATATTTGTTGCAATTATACCTTCCGTCTGTGAGATAGTTGTTGTCATACATGGTTGCATAAATGCAAAGATTAGCAAACATGTCAGCATCGTTGACAGTTTACTGTGTAGCCTTGATTCCAGGCACAATCTTCTAAATGCCTGTTGGGTAGAACCTGGCCGAATTCACATCCTCATAGCTTTATTATCTTTAGAGGAAGCTGGCAGGAAAGGCTCTTGATTTGTCAACTATAATTATTGAGAGAGGTTCTTGAAGATTGCTAACGATTATCCCAGAGTTCAGGAACTTCTGGCTGCCTTTTACCTCCTTCAATCTGGCGCCGTCCAGAGAGTAAATGTACGAATCTGATTACAGTTTTAATCCGAGTATGTGCTCGTTTGCTTTAAAATTCTTTGCCTTGCATTCAGGAGGGCTTACCTCAATGAATAGGAAATCGTCAACCGAACCTAGCTTGATGTGGTAGTTGTAGTCAACATAATTGGAGTCGTTGTCCCACTGGCCCTCCACTGTGGATGCCAGACATACATTTTAGATAACATCATCTTACTTCCAAGTAGTCACATTGGCCTTCAGTCCAGTTATTAGTTTCTAAACTCGAATCGTTGGCTTGAGAGGTTGGTTGAGTCTTAAGACAACTTTTTTGGAATCTGGCTCTGAGTAAACCTTGGTCCGATATTCTTTGGAGTTGAGTTTGTCATAAAAGTATGATAAGGAGAGAGTGTTTTGAGTGGGAATGGTCTGTGAGGAACGAGCGAGTTCAGGGGCAAATTTCTTTTGGTAATTATTAGTCGGAACTTAATCAACACAACCCATAAAAAGTTATAAAAATAATAAAAGATTATCTTTTTGATCTTCCCTGATCCATTATGTATTGTGATGAATGACGGCTCATCTTCCTTGAAGCAATTAGATAGGTGTTACTTATTGCATCAGGATTGTTATGCTTGGCAATATTTTATCTGAATTCATATTTGTTATGAGAGCTTGAGCTTCTAAGAAGTAGCTGGTTTGATGCTGCTAAGCGATTAAGCACTAGATAGTAACTGACTTTGAGCACGATCATTATTCAAATAAATAATCACGGGTTGTGTTTCACTCGCGTTGAATTGCTGCTCGTTTTCGCTATTGTTTGCTACACTTTTAAGGCGTGGTTTAAGATGTTTTCTTTCACCTTCTCACTTATGTTCAGCTTTGACAAACCACTTTTCAAACCCTACTTGTCCCGAACTGATAGAATAGGCATGGTGGTTAACTCGAGTCTCACTGTTTACTTGTCCTCCAGGGCGAGTCGTGGAGAATATGGCAAGGGGTTTTAAGCAGTGAGGCAGAGCGTGTAGGTTGTGTTCGGCTTGAGACTCTTGAGGTTAAGACTGTATTTTCCGTCGACGGAGATAAAATTACTTTTGTAGGCAGTGTTGATTTGAGTGTTTTCAAGGCCCAGGCCTTTTACGATTTGACTACCCAAAGGGCACTAACTCTTGTTTTCTATTAGCACGTAAGAAATATTGACTGGCTGGAAGAAGGATCCCTACACTTCGAACGATCGATCAGTTACCATCTTCGTCTTAGGAATTTCAGCTGTTTTAGGCTTCTCCTGACCTATTTCAACGTAGCTCATTGAAATCAGCAGCTTGGGCAGCAACTATGTTTTGAGGTAATCGAGGCTGCTCTGGAGTTTGTTAACTGCTTGGAGTGGAGTCAGATCCTTGCTGAATTTGCTGGGAGAAATGATAAAATACTGAAGAGACTTTGCCACGACAGATCCTGCATTTTGGAGAGTGTGATTGTACTATTCAATTAGTCTTTAGCTGTCTATTTACAAGTATTTCGAGAGCAGAGTAATCAAGGTTGTTCCGTTTGTAAGGCTGTCCAGCTAAAGCTTCAGCTGGATACCACTCGGCCCTGGGCGAGATTTTATTACATCTGTCGATACAATATCAGACACTCCCAGAGAATTTCTGATGAGGGCAACAGCTTGATAATCGGTGTTCGGCTTGAGATCCTAAAATTTGTAGTACGCATAAGTGAAATTAACTAGAATTGTTCGATTGGAACCTTGCTGTACTAGTTTCTTTGACGTTTCGAGAAGGTCATTTTTCGTGAGGTTGGAAACTTTACCCTCGGCGAGACCGAAGTAGACGAGTCCTGCAAAGTTAACTTTGGCGACAACAGAAATAGAGCCAGGCAGGTTTTGGTCGAGATTGAGCTGGTGGACGACGGGATTGAGCTGTTCTACCTTATTATTTGAAGTAAGGACTTAGACATTTGAAGAAGAGGCTGCCACATAAGCATATTTGAAGTTAAGCACTAAGGATTTGGTGACTGACTTGGTGACTTCGAACAGACTCCCGTAAATGAAGAGGGTGCGCTGCCGGAACTAGAACTTGAGGTCCTGACTTGCCACTCCGAACTAGAGCTTGCACATTGAGGGGAATTGATTGCTTGAATAGGCTACCTGCAATATAGCTTCAGATTGGCCTTTCTCGATCATGAGGAGACTTTGAGGTGAAAAGGAGTACAGCTGGCTGCAGTTGTGGGTGAAGTTCAAGTAGAGCTGCCGAGGCGTAGGCTAGTCTAGCTTCACTTGCAAGTCAATCGGCATTCCTATTGAAATGGCTGAATTTTAGTACACTGTGATGTAGGTGGTTTTCTGAGCAGCGGGCTGGACTTCCAAGGCGAAGGGATTGAGAGCTGCGAACAGGTTGTTCGGTTAGGTCTTTTAGAAGTTTAGAGTTATATTGCCAGTGATGGAAGTATCGATGATGACGGTGAGCACCAGGGCCTCTGCTTTAAAATTGTCAAAGTTAAGGACGGCCGGCAGGAAGGTAAGTCCGGAGACTGAACCTTTCGGAGTCAGACTTAACTTGCTAGTCCGCTTTTCGAGAATGAAGGTCAGGTTGAATGACTGGCCTGATAAGGCTTTGCTCGGTCCTGATACCTGTATCTGAAGGTATGATTTTGTAAGGTTGAAGCAGCGCAGAGGATTGGTTTCTGCCGCACTGAAAAGGATGCGATTCGCGTTAGAGTCAATAACTGAAATCGCGAAGTCTTGGTATTTGACACACTCCTGCTCAATTTGATTGCGAATTTGATTGTACTTGATTGCGAAGGAGGCCGAGAATGCAGCCTGAGTAATAATCTCAGAGTAAATGATGCCAGTGAATCTTAACTTCTCGGCGAAGGTGGCCTTGTTGTTAATCCACATAACCGAACTTTCCGAGTTCTCGTACTTTGACGGGAATTTTACTGTCAGCACCAGAGGAGTTCCTGCAGGCACTAAGAGCGCAGAATTGGCCAAGGTGAACTAATAGTCCGAGCTGATTCCGACTCCCATGTCTGAGAGAGTGATGGCTTGGATACTCAGAGGAAGGGGACTTGCTGAAACGATGTAAAAGAGGTTGTAGGTGGCAGAGTAGAGCAGGCGGTTTGAAATTGAAAATCTCAAAGTAAAGATGGGGGGTGAACTGGCAGGGTTCTTGACTCCCAATATCCCAAACTTGAGAGAAGAGGGCTTGGTCCAATCGATTTTGCTATTATTGAGGTTGATTTGGAGCAGGCTGGTCGAGAGACTGAGGCACTCGATTTACTGTAATCCTTCTCCAGAATAGACATTCTTGATTGTGAAATTAATAAGATTGATCCCGAGGTGGCAGGTGCTTAGAGTTGTTAGATCG
>QQSS02092196.1:0-13507 GCA_003687565.2 Craspedacusta sowerbii
GAGAGGAAGCATGTGCACAGACCTATATATAAGTGAAGCATGGTTTCCAAAATGTAGAATAATCTAACATAAATTGCCTTTGTATAAAAGCAGTGCAGGCATGGCAAAGCAAATGCAGTAGAATACTCTAATTTGGGGTGACTGCTATACAAAACAAAACTTGTAAACCTTTTTTGAATAGTTCATGACTGAACCAGATGCAGTACGTGAACCCTTGTGCGTATACAGTAGCACGATTAGCAAGCTAACTGGCACGATATAGACTTACATGAAAACTTTAACAGAAAAAGGCCCCTGATTTTAGAACCCTTTAATAGTACATGAATTTGAAGGTATTGCTGGCTTCAGTTGAGTTGAAAATAAAAGTTTACATTATTTTGAATTGCCTGCCACACATAGCATTAGCCCCTTTTTATCCAACAGTCACGAAATCAAGTATTCGAATGCTTACCTTTCAGCAGAACCACCGAGCGCAAGTTCTTCCGCAGCTCTTCTTTAAATTTTCTGAAGCCATAACTAACTGGCGATGTTTACACGAACGTACTAATGTTGGTTGGTTGTTACTCCAAGGACCCACCGAGCGCTGTTTCCAAATAAAAATTCAACATTTACATGCAACATTACTACCTTCACGAGTACAGGTTAGATTATTATCTGACCTCACTGGTGGAGCATGACCCTACGCAAGGTCAATTAGAAGCCCCGGGTTTTCCGGAAAAATTGGCCGCGTGCGACCAGCTGCGACGAATGGCGAACGTCGCTGCAACGTTGCAGTGCGATCAGCAACGAACGCGATGTCGCTGCGAGGTCAAAGTTGGTCGCAGACCGACCAAGCGACGAAATAACGCAAAAAGACGTCGCAGCGACGTCGCCTCGACTGAGCTTGCACACTAGGGTATTTCCGTGTGGTGACTTCCTCCTGAAAGTTACTCTATTTCGTATGAGTGCTTTGCGTTTGTGTATTCTCGCCATTAGTTATTATCTCTTTGTGTTTTCTCTTCATCAGCTATTATGTCTAATTGTATTAAATAGCTTCTAATTTGTGTGGGTTAATATTGTACTTTCTATAGTGAGTATATAAACAGTCGGAGTTGTAATTTGCCAGATTGAGAAAGTAAAGACAAGACCAGAGCAAGCTGAAGTCGTGGCGAACAACCGCAATCACTATCTTTCGCAACGTTCGCGCGACTATTTCTACGGTGGGATAGTCGCCCGTTCCAGTCGAGCCTTAGAAATTTCCCACACCCCAAACTTGTAGAATAGCAGCTCGCTTTTATCAACGGCTTGCAGCTATTCTATTCTATTTCTATTCTATTGGGTTGTTTCGCCGCAAGTAGCAAAACAAGTAGCATTAAGCAAAAATTTACAAGCATATAATAGAATTCGTCACTATTAGTCCAGATTAGGTACTCAGAGATGGCATGGTTCTCCAAGAAGGCCTTGAGCCTTTTCATAGAGAACCATTTCGAAGTCCACTTGAGTGGGCTCCCAGGCATGGGGGGAGGGAATAAATTCGTACTTCATATGTATCCGAGCCTGGAGACTTAAGCATTTTTAGCTGAACAACAACTTTTGAACAACAGCTGGATAGCTGTTGTTCAAATAAAACGCTTGTAAAAATTTATGAAGCAACTTTAAACTTCAGCCGTTACATCCAAAATTACGCAGAAGGGTAAAGTTAGAACGTGTAATCTGGCTGTTGTTACGAACCCTTTCTTGACAAATTGGCCCAGTGACTTCCTATTTCTCACAAGTCAAGCATTTATCCATATGTTGCTAAGTTTTGATCTTATGCATAACGCATCTTGAATACGTCAAAATTCAGCATAGAAATATTTAAAATCACGAAAAAAAGCAAACAAACCAAGAAAAAAATCAACGATAACAAAGGCAACAACTATTTTATCAACATAAGGCTACCCTATAACTTCAAGGTTAGCTCCTTCAGCAGCCAGAAGCTTTTAGTCTCATTTGCGCATCCATGCATTTCATATGGAACTATAGTCTGGGCTAGCACATACAAATTTAAGCGTTTTGAGTGTTCACCCTTCAAAGGCGAGCAGTTTGGATCATCTCATGTGCGGACAGGTTATCTTACTCTCGACCCCTTATGAAGAAAAACAAACTGCTGATGTTGTTTGAGCTAAACATATATCAGACATTGACATTCGTCTTCAGGCATAGGAATGGCATGTTACCAACCATTTTGCAAAAGTTCTTAAGCAAATTGAGCATAGGTGCAAAGGTCGACTGGCTAAGTTCGGCTTCTTCAAAAAAACATAAACTGGAAAACGCCGATTAAGCATATTCCCAATAGGACCTTATATATGGAACATGGTTAACTGCTCTAAAAGCATTGGAAAACTTTAATTCCGCGTTAAAACACTTCTCCTCCAACGACTTCTTGCACTAAAGTTTGGCAGGCAAGTTCTATAAGCCACCTATAAGAGATTGTAATCTTGGAAAAAAACCTTTACCAAGTGCACGCACATGACAATAAGTCATTTAGATATGATTTTTTGCCCTTCATCGCCACGCGGAAGGAATGTGTACACATAGCCAGTTGATGGAAAACAAATCCATGCATCTGTTACTATATCAGCTGTTTTTAGTAGCTCATGGAATGTCCACCATGATGGAAAAAGTGTTTTGTTTCCTTCAACGTTATTTGGGCAGCTTTTAAAAGCGGAAATGGTCGTTGGAAGCTAATGAGAAGCTCAAGAAGTAACCGATGGAGCTTCTAGTTTGGCTACAGTAACGTCTTACAATATCCAGAAGCATTCTTCTTCATAGAAATTGGAAGCGAGCTTGAAGTTATTTATTTATTTATTTATTTATTTATTTATTTGTTTTTGCAAAAGTAATCTTGCACGCCCATTCTTTGCTGCGCAGTCTTACTACGGCAAAGCATGAATGAACTGTTGAGCAAAGCAAGGGCATGACTGAACAGAATCATGCTTCAGGAGCCTGATAACTTTTTCCGGGGGTAGTAAATTGATAAAAGTGTTAAACGTACGTGGGGAAGTTATAAATCTAAATTTGCCTAACAAATTACTAAAAACTTAAAAGCCAAAACCAAGTATTTGGAAAAACTTTAAAACACTTGACATGGTCTTGCAGTTAACCCGACAAAGCTTAGATGCTTAACTCAGGATGCTAGTACGCCTCCCGTTCAACTGCATCCATGTTGCTAATGAACGAACCAAATGAGCTCAATTCGAACGAGTTGGCCAATCACTTTTCTACTGAGATCTACACAAATATCCTCATTCAGAATTTTCAATTGCCTGGGAACCTCCAGTGCAGCAACGGACGATGGTAAGCAAGGTGCGAGGGGAATTTTTTTGTGTGCTCTTGGATACACGCATCGTAATTTTTCTTGAAAATTATGCGGCGCTGCGCATGTTGTTTCAAACCTTTTTTGCTTTTTGCTCTTCTTGTTTATTCTTTTGTAAGCGATGGCCGTTGATTTGAATCGGGTTTCGCCGATGCGCCGAATTTTTCGAGCATGCTGAAAGTGAGTCTACTTATCAGATCCACATCATACCTCTGTTTGCTTAGTCGGAAAGTTGATACGTTCTAATAAACCCGAATGCCCTATCGGGAATGAATTGTAGGCGCATCAACTGTAACAGTGGACGGCGTTTGCTCTCTGCGCTTGATTGAAGTCAATGTAAATATTTTTTTGCATCGCATACGCATTTCATGACTGCTTCGTTGTCATTCTAGTTATTGCGAATTTATTATGAATCAATAATCAGATGTTGACTGTTGTTTCCAATTTTATTCTCAGACTAGTGCTTGTTAGTGAGTATTAGGGTTAGTTCTCATACGCAAGTGCTAAACAATATTGATTGTTTCATGCTTCCTCCTTGGCTTTTAGACGCCTTGTCGTCGATGGAACATAAGGCCTGGTTTGTAATGGACTAATGGTGGCTTAGTCATAAAAATGCCCTAAGCTCTGGTACAAAAATGGTGCACAGAAAGCATGATATGAGTAGTGCTTCTCAAGCCTTATTCATAGAAGAGAAACAAGATTCTTGTTACTGTGGTCCGCCCGAAAAGAAGAAGTTTGTATATAAGTTAGAAGTTACTGATGTTCTTGCTCTGCGTGGAGATTTTTACTATCCTGGTATAGTGACAAACTTCAACAACATTGGTGAGGTGAAAGTTGCGTTTGACGATGATGACTCTGTGCCATATGTGTTTGACCTAGCAAATTGGTCTCAAGATATAATTGCAAATGTAGCACCGGCTCGCATGTCTGTTCAAGCTGGTGATGTAGTTTGCGTTCGGCAAAGCAAAGATGAGGATGTCTTTGTAAAAGGTATTGTTTTAGAAATCAAAGACCGACCATTGAAATACCAAGTGGAGTTGTATTGTAAGGATTCTTCAAAACTTTGGGTTACGCGTAATGACATTCGAGCATTGCAGTCACCAGTTAAGCAAAGTCAAATTTCCTTAAATGATGACGAGGCAACAGACTCTGCTGTTTCTGAAACAGATGCAGATCTAGAGGTGAATGAAGTTTTTACTTCAATGCAGAATGAGTTTCCAAAACCACAGCCATCAAGTGGTAGCTCCACCCCTCATAGCCGTTGTTCAAGATCCAGCAGGGGGACCACCCCTCTCGGCAAGAGCTATAGGAAAGGGGAAATTGTTACCGCTAACGATGGTTTCAGAAAAAAATTTAATGGGAAACAGTGGCGTCGATTGTGCTCAGTTGAGCTCTGTGACAGAGAGTCTCAAAAGAAGGGTCTGTGTTCAAGGCATTTGTCTCTTCACTGTGAGTCAAGGTCCAAAATGCAGGATTCAGGGACCCCTGAAGAAATAGCAAGTGATCACTCTAACCAAAGTGCAACCCCTGCAGAACTTTCTTCATTTATATGGCAAGGTGAGTTGCATGAGTCGGATGTTGAGGCAGCTTCGACTTTGATGTCTCTGAGCAGGTCTGTGACACCATATTCTGAACCAGTTACTCCTGGCTTTCTTAAATCACCTTACTTGCCACATGGATTCTCGCCAAGTGTGCTTAGGCCAAGTAGGTTAAGTCCGTCCATACTGCAGACATTGTTACACAGGCAGTCTTTGCACCACAGCACTCCAAGCAAGGTATCTCCTAACCATATATCGCATACCAGCACACCATCATTACCAGTCAGCCCTGATTCTGGTATTTGTGTCAGATTAATCGATGACCAGTGCTTTTCTGTTTGCTCGCTCAGTGCTACTGAGAAGCAAATGGTACAAACAAGCAGTAAGCCTATGCCTGTTGATAGTTTCTCACCGATTCATCCATCTGTATCTACATCATTGATGCAGTTACCATCCCCTGTGGCTATTCTAGCTAAACGACCAGGTCCTACATTTCATGTCCCTTCAGTTTCCTCAAGTATGGTGCCTAAGCACTCTCCGCCTAATCAGGCTACTATAGGCTCCGGAAAAAGTGTATTCGCCAAACCAGTGAACAGCCCAAGGTTGGTATTATGTGGTGATGAAAATGAGGACCAAGACACTGGCGTTGCTAACACTGACAACGTGCCACTTGATGAGATATGCCTAGAAGTGGACGACAATGAAAATTTGCCTGTGGATGGTGATAAGCAAAGGGAATCTTTTGCTTTGGAAAGTCCTGGCTTGAAGGTAGCCTCAAGATTGAGTTAAGCAGTATTTTTCTGTTGTTGCTCCTGTTGCTATTTTTTGCAGTAGTAATTGTTTTTAGCTTTTCAGAATACATAACAGAATCCGTAACCTTGAAGGTGAGTGTTCTCATTTAAAACTGAAATTGAAAGACTACAGGGCATAATAATTAGTGGCTAGCGGACGCCAAGCTTGTGGTATGAATATTTATCACATCTTATTTAATGTCTTAATGGCTACTTGGTGCACAGGGGATATTGTAGTTTGACCCTGGGAAATGTGGCGCTTGAGGTCAAGCATACCATGCTAGGTAGTATCGGAAATGGGCTTGTTGCCTGTCATTCTGGCTACATGTAACAAGATCTGTAGCGCCTTTCAAGCTTTTTGTTTGCTTTCTGCCTTCAGAGTGACGTGATCCAAAAGAGTCATGTTCGTCGTCCCATGAATGCATTCATGATTTTCAGTAAGAAACACAGGCCTCTTGTACATCAGCAGCATCCGAACCAAGACAACCGAACTGTTTCAAAGATTCTAGGTGAAATGTGGTATGCTGTTAGTCCAGAAGAGCAGCAGAAATATCGCAAGTTAGCCGAAGAAGTAGGTTTTGTTTAAAATAAAATATTGTTTTCGACACCTAATATAATTCTATAGTTCTTGTCAATTCTTTTTTTTTTACTTTGAGTTTGATGTTAAGATATATGAATAGATATTGTGAATTTGTTATGTCCCAAAATTTAAGCCGTTTTATAAAGTTTTCAACTTTATAATGTTGCTACCAAGTTCTCATGTTTTTGGCATTGTTTTACGTTTGTATTTGAATATTTTTTTCTCCAATGTATCTTAACATTTCATTTGAAAATTCCCTTTCAATTTTCGTATTATATATGGATACCCGTTGACTACTAGTAAGCAGTTCTAGCGAAATTTATTAGGCTTTTTGTCGTTTACTCGAACTCTGCAAAAAGCAAGTCAGTTTTAAAGCTGCGAGGCAAATTGGAATCGGGACATTGTAGTGTTTGTACAAGGTGCTCTGTCAAGTCTGTAGTTTTTGTTCTTGTGTTTTGGCTTGGATGCACAAGTTGATATTGCTCGAAAATGTCACTACTGCGAAAATAGATAGTTCACTAGCTTTATGTTTAGAAGATTTCCAGTTGCTACATTAATAAAGGCATAAGGTTGGGCAAAGCACGCTTTAAAAGCTAGCAGATTTACTTCGACTATGCTAATGCTATTTTTCCGAATTTTGTCAGCTGTTTGTCCTTTTCCATTGCGTCTACATATTAGAGATCAGCCAGATAAGAATAATGCAGAGGATTTGACATGCGGCCCTCAAGATAGTGTTGCCGAGCAGAAATCACCTGCTCAACATTTACAAGAGCAGTTGTTTTTTTCTTGTCTGTACCCACTTCACATCTAAATTTCTTGCCTAGCATGTTTTCTGGATCCATGCTTTTGGTTTGCGTACTGCATGTTTCGGACTTGTTCGACAGGTTTGAAGACCGGTCGGCATGTGATGAGCATGATTCCAGTTGTGGGCATTCAGGTTTTTATAATTCTGCAATGCCTTAAAAAGATTTTATTCGTCCATTTTACATGATTATGTATTGTAATCAACGCGTCTACACTGCTGAAAATGTGTATCCGGAGTATCAACATCACCATCATGATTATCATCATCATCATCAACAGCAGCAGCAACAGCATCGGCATCAGCATCGTGTTCATCGTCATCATATGATTGTCATCATTTTCAGCTAATCGTCTGTTAGCACAATTCAAGTGCTAGCATTCATTCGGTCGAGATTCCCGTTAGAAGAATTGAATGTTTCTTTATTTTGGGTCTGCTCTAGGTAATTTGACTTATAATTTAAGAATTATTTTCCGTGTAAAATAGCTCATTTGTGTAAAGTTCAAGTGCTAGGTAGCGATGAGTCTCCTCCGTGGGGTCGCTTTACAGCCTGTTGACCCAGCTGAAGATGCTGCAAGAAATATTATTTCTGCACGAAGTTTTGCATAAGTTTCTTTGTGAACCTTGATATCTTTGTTAATAAGACGAGTCCGTGTGTTGTATGTTAAGGTAAACATGCCGTCCTCCTTTTTTTTATTTTTTTATTAGCACCCCTTGCGTTTGACAACAATTGGTATCCAGTGGCGTTGATCTTACTTTTATCAGTCGAATCTGTTTTTGTTTGTTCTGTTGTTTCATTGTAGCTTGGTGTGTTATTCAGACGTGTCGTTTATTGTTAGGTGAAAGAAGCTCACTATCTCGCGTTTCCTGAGTGGAAGTGGTCCTCGAAAGATAAGAGGAAAAGGCCCAGGTCTACTGCTGGGGTTGCCTCAAGTGCGCTGTTGGAAGATGAAGCAGGTAAAGGGGTGTAGGAAGTTTGTTTGGTTATGAGCACTTTGGACTGATAGCTGCTTTGTTTTGCCTAGTTTTTTTTTACGTACCTCACTGCAGTGCTGTTAAATTTTTATGTATTGAACCGTGTCTGGCTTAAAAATTTTGGAACTGACGATACTTGGTATGATGTGGGAATTATTTTGTTCTAAAGAAATAAATCTGATTTTTTTCTCATTGAGAAGTGAGCCAGAGCTTGATGCAGATTCCTATTTTAAATTATTTAGTTTTCGTGAGTTGTTTCTGAAGAATATGTTCTCGCCTCATTAACATTCGTTTTGCAAGGATGGTTCCAACTAAAATCAGCGTCGACTTTTCAACGTCATCGTGAAAATTTTCATGAAACTTTTAGGGAGCCATTTTCAGAAGATCATCTTGGACCATGCCATTTACCTTTTTCTTTCACGCCTTGTTAATATATGACGTATTTTACTGGATGTTATTGCTGTAAATCACAGGATCACTTCTTCTTCACTGTAATCTGCGAGCTTGTTGCATTTATGGATTTTTCTGTAGATCATGCCCGTTTTTGCCTTCTTTGATCTCGAAATCGCAAGAGTTGCATTTCTTCTGCCGGAGTTTGCTATGCTTCCAATTAGTGCCAGACCAAAAACAATGCTATTGAAAGAATAGTTTCCATTGATTAGCGCTTTAAAAGAACTTCGAAGAGTGGAGTGATCGGGTAACCGTGGGTTCATAGAAAATGTATGAGTTTATTTCAAAGCTTGTGTATAGGAATGTCTATTGAATGTTTATGTCTCTTTCGGATGGCTTTCATTGAGGTAAAATATCGGAATGTAAAATGCCGATGTAAAATTGCGGAATTCACTTTCCCTTCAGGGTATTGTTCTCCCGAACACGCCGTCCTGCAGATGCTTATTTGCGCCGGACTATTTGACATTCTTAAATAATTAAAGAGCGCGACTAGAGCTTATTTCAGATTTTAAAAATAGGTCTCCACTGCGTTGTAGTCGCACCTGTTAAAAGCCAAGGATGGCAACACTCCTTGCTAGCAGTGCATGCAGAGTTGGTGGTGGGCTTCATTCTTGTCGCCCGCCTAGTCCGATCCTTTGGTTCAGTGCTCGATTTCGCCCCGCGACATAACAATTCGATCTCTTGTATGGAGTTTTATATGGTTGGTTAGGAAGGGCAAGTTAGGCCAAGAGGAGAAGGTAGGGTGGTTTCTTAGGCAGGCAAGAATAGAAGTAGGTAGGCAGTGAATTATATTTTTAATTCGTTCGTTTTCGTGCAGATGCTGGATCGCTGCCTGTGGTGGACGAATGTTTGAAGGCCTCTAGTGGTTGCAAGGTACAAGTTTATCACTGAACTTTTTGTCCTTTTCCAAAGGTGTGGTAGCGTTCAATACTCTTACGCATACCGCTTTGTTCTGCCATTATTCAAGTTGGCCACTCTTTAGACTATTAAGGGCTTTTAAGAAGACAAGCCTGCCGTGCCTGTCATGTACCGTGATGTTCAATTTTTGCTTTTATCCTATGTTCCAACCACGGGAGCGAAGTTGAGCCATGCCTCTGGAATGTATATTGTCTCTCGCGACAGCTGATATTTCGACCAGGCTTGCGTTTAACTTGATCTGATGTTCTAACCGTGCTGATCATAAAATCGGATTTATTATTATATCTTAATTTGCTTGTGGTTTGAGAACTTTATTTTCAGTTGTGCACGTGGATATGCTATTTCTGGAAAGCCCTTAATGCCAAGCTGGAATAAGTTTCGTTATTCTAGATTTCTGACTATCCTTGTCGCCTAAGGTTTGGTTTACTCTTAGAATGTTGATGAAAAATCTTCCGAGCTACAACTCGAGTGCAGAGAGCAGCCCCCCAACGATGCCGATCTGGATCTTCCGAAAACCTCCCCGTTTCCACCGGCAGTTTCCTCCCCGTTGCGCAGTCCGGCGGCGAAGAGGAGCGCGCAGGGCGTAATGCTGGCTAGAAAGGCATTTTCGTTTGACAGCTTCACTTTTCCCGAAGAAGAAGAACGACCTAGGTCGTCCATCACATGGGACAAGCAAAGTGAGCTCATAGCAAAGGGCAACCACTTAGTGTCTGGTCACAGGTATGCCAGCACTCCGTTCTGCTCCATCAGGCCCGCGCCGAATAATTCGGCGTCTGCTTCAAAGGCTTTTCATTCCATATCTGAGTTAATTAAAAAAGACGAAGGAAAGGTGGACATAGGCCGACTGCACGAGGTTCGAAATTCTACTGGAACAGTCTTGCCTGGGGCTCCCTTAGTTGGGACGCCGGTAATCTTTGCGCAGCAAAATCTTAGCTTCCCGGGCAGTGGCAAAACGTTGCAGCCAAAGCCGCCTGTTCAATGCATGGTCGTTAGTCCACTGCGTTCAGGCGAGAAGGTATTTCAGTCCGTCATTCGCTCTCCGACAGTTCACTATCAGGCAGCACAACCAACTTTGGTACTTATACCTACCGAAGCAAAAGCGGAAGTCTCTTCAATGCAGTTCCTATCTGAAGCGTCTTACTTGGCTTCCGTGCCTAGCGTAGGTTCACTGTCGACTTCGTTCATGTTAGATCCGTGTGCTAATAGCAACGCTCCTGGTACGACCGCGTCCGCTGCGTTATCGCATCTATCGGCTGGCCCGAGCAATGCGAAAGGGGGCAGAGCTGGTCATGCTCCCGCGAGAATCCGTTTCGATGACTTGCCGTTGGCAGGTCAGGGCTCGCAGTCGGAGCCGTCGACGCCTGTGTCGCTGAGTCCCAGCAAGAAGTCGATTTTGAAGAAACAAGTTGATGATGGCTTGGAAAGGTGGGTAGTAGGGCTAAGGACGCTCAGACTGTTTTCTTGGTTCCTGTATTCGCGATTGTGTTGCATTTGTTCTGCGTTGGGCACTTAAGATGCCTTAAGTTTCTTGCGCATGAAAGTAAAGAAAGTATTGATTGATTCCTGGTCTTCTTTCAAACTTTAACGACGCGTCAGGACTTTCGCAGTTCTGCTAAGGTGTACTTAGTGTGGTTTAAGTGCTTGCCTGTGGAGTCCTCTAGGGTGGCTTTTGAGAACCTGACCTTCGCTGATCTCTTCCCACTAACCAATGCTTGTTTGACAAGGTAGGAGACTATTTGGTCGCCGAAATTTTAGCGATATATTTTCAAGGAAAATCCTTTAGACAACTTGTAGTAGCAGACCTTGCGTATTTTCCCCCTTTTTTCCCCTACGTAGGATACGACTTCTTTCTGCAGGGTACTTGAGCAAGTCGCCTTCCATGAGCATTTTAAGAAGTTGCCTCAATTTCGGCCGACATCCGAGCTTGTTCCTGGACCTAAAGCTGCAGACTCTGCTGTGGCTACCGCTGCAGTTGATCACGTAAGTGCCGCTCCCGTTTGCCCGTCGCCTTTGGAGTCCAGTGCGCAGTCAATGTCACCTGTTAGCCCTACCGGCTTGGCGACCGCTACCTCAAATCGTCGGATCTTGGACAAGCGGAGGAACCTGGTCATGCAGCTGTTTGAGGAGCACGGTTACTACCCGTCGGATAGTGTCACCTTAGCCTTCCAGCTGCAACACAAGGACCTGTTCTCGAGCAAGCTCAGTCTGCAAGTGAAAATAAGGGAAGTTCGTCAGCACATGATGAAAAAGTCGCAAAGCAGGTAGGTGGAGTGGAGTGGAGTGCGAGTATAGTTAAAATAATTGGTCTGCGTAATTGAGATTTTTTCAGCTTATGGTCTTTGAATCGTCCCGTAGCTTCAAACACTAAATCTTTTTTTCTATATTAGAAATGCATTTGCTTTCTTGGTTGTTGTCTATAAAATCGAGATGCTTCTTTTTGATTGTTTGATTGCTGCCTCGGTTTCTTGGTTGTACATGGGGATACATAATGTGCAAATAATACTTTTGTAGGCGCAGGGTCCCCACCTAGTTGAGTCGTTTCATTATGTGTCTCTTGTTAAGTAGATCTTGTCACGCACGAACCGTGCTACTTGGCATGCAGTTAATTTTGATCGTGCTTCATTGTTTGTGGATTTTTGTGTGTGCATGAACCATGCTTATTGGCGTGCAGTTAATATTGATCATGTTACGTGCAGATGTAGATCATGTTACGCATGACCCGTGCGTCGTGGTATGCGGTTAACATTGTTTGGCTTCATTTTCTGCAGTCCTGTTCGAGCCACGTGTCCGTCGAACTTGTGATCCAGCTTCAGTGAAGATCGACGAATGCTCTCCATTCCTTCTTGGTTTCTGCATTAGAATTATTTGAGTCGGCTGTGTGAAGTCCTAACTTAGCTGATGCTTTTGTGCGACGCTGGTGCGACGCAGCTTAGAAGTTATTCTCGAATCAGGTGGTGGCCCTACCTCATTCTCTTTTATTCCTCAACGTTCCATGTATGTAAAGAGGGTTTTTGTGAAGATTCTATCCTGAAGTGGGAAGCAGTCGGGTATTGTTTTCTGCTCTGGCCCTCAAGATGGCGGACAGAATGTCTGGTATTTCTCGCTCCATTTGCGCAGTGGTGAGCTGTCCGCCCTGATGGCTGCTTGATAGGACGTTTGTGCGTGCTTACAGACTTGTTTTGGTTCCACGAAGAAGACCATTGATGCGCTGTCGCAGAGCAGAGCATCCTCCTCAAGGTTTAATGTAATCCTTCCAGTTTTATGGTTAAGAGAGGTCGTTTGTTTTAGAGAGCGTTTCGAAGTGCGAACGTTATTTATTGTTGCCGTGATTGCCGTGACCGTTGTTTGTGGCGTTTCCTTGTTTGTTTACGTTCAGGCGGTTCTAACTGTCTGTGTCAACTTTGATCTTACCAGCAAGCATACCGCTGAGCTGTTTGCTCTACTGGGTGCTTAGCCAGGAGCCTGAAAAAAAAAACGATAATACCAAGGTTGTTTAGGAGGTTAAGCATATTAAAATGTGGGTCCTTTCAAACTCTCTACCCTCCTCCCCCCCCCTCTCTCTATCTCTCTCGCTTGCGCACACGCTCTCAGACACTGTCAAAAATTAAGAGTGACGCTAAACCTATCGGTTTGCTTGCATGTCACATGCATGTACTTTTCTGGATGTGGGGCGGCTTTCGTTCGCACCGACGTGTCGCGCATGCGCTCTGCAGGTGCGTATTAGAACGCTTTGGTGGTCTACGAAAGCTGTGCTTATGAGTTGTGTGAGACGCTTTTGTGCCGCTTGCTTATTGATGTAGAAATTTCCCCCTTGCCGACTGGCAGTGGTATGACTAGCAATAAGTTGCTGCTCGCTTTCGTTGTTCTTGTAGTCTTCGATTGCATGCCGGATGAGTTTTTAATCTGAAAATTGTATTTGCTTGAGTAGGGTTGGGTCTTACTGGGACTCCGGCTGCACTCAATGTTTAGTCGGACTATCGAGTTATGGAACGATCGGCTCCTTTGCTTGGAATGCTTTGATGACATGGTTTCATTGTTTGAGGCTTACACTGTATGCACGCCAATTTCAAGTTCGCCGCAATAGGTTTCTCGCAGTTGCCGATGCTAGAGTTCCGT
>QQSS02092307.1:0-16980 GCA_003687565.2 Craspedacusta sowerbii
TTTGTGCTTGTTCTTATTTGTCTAAAGCAAAGGATAAATATCGGTAAAAAAGATTGCTGCTCCGTAGGTCATACGAGTATTGGTATTTTCTGCTTGATGCGCATGCGTCGTCTTTCCACGTAGTTAACCGTATGCGACAGGGTTTTTCAACCATTTAAGCACGGCCCTGCAATAACTTTTTTACCACTTCGCCTTATTGCCGCGATTGCCGCGACTTTCTAAGATTTTATTTTTATTATTACGATTATTGTTGTTGTTTTTTTTTTTGTAATTTCATCGTTGCATTTCTGAAGCATCATGCTGCTCAGTCCTTAATGTACCACCACAACTTGCATTCACGCGTCGTTCTTCCAGCCTTCCAGCCTTCGTTCGATAGTTTGCGTAATAACTATTAACTACATCAAGAAAGGCGCTGTGAATTACCGATGGCTTTTTGAAGGCGTTGAAGCATAAAATCTTTCTAAATAAATTCTAAATTAGGGTTCGGGGCCTTAAATGTTAACATTTGGTAATTTTTCTTGCTTCATATTATAGAATGGAATTTTTAACTTGTATTTTTAGATTGATTTTATTTTGTGAACGGTTTGACCTATCAGTTCATCTATTCGCATCTAATTACGTTTACTCTTTTTTGTCGTTCAAATAATCTACTAAACATTATAAATGACTATATATATATATATATATATATATATATATTTAATGTTAATAATTCGATTTGGTAGGTTTGAAGACATTGAGCTTGTAAACAATGCATCACTGATCTAAAGAAATTGCTTTAATTTTTATTTTGTATCTCGAAGGATATCGAAATTTATTTTGTTTATTTTTGTCTGATGATGCTTGTGAAAAGCAAGGCATAACTATCTTTTTTTAAAACAGGCATCTGTATCAGCCATACTGGAGTCTTCGTATTTCTGTTTGATGCGCATGGCGTTAACTTTCTACGGAGTTCATCTTACGGACCTAATATATTTCTTGCTTTCAGCCAACTTGTTGTGATCTTCAACTGTATCACAGCGAGGTTAGGTGGATGTCCAGGGAGCCGGTCATGAATCGGTTGTATGAGCTGAGGAATGATGTTTCGTCTTTTCTTAAGGTAGAAGAATCTCCTTTCGCGCAACACGTCATAAGGTGAACTTCATTGCCAAACTAGCCTACCCCTGTGATATGTTAAGTCTACTTGACCAGCTAAATATCGTGCTTCAGGCGAGAAACAGTATTATTTTATGTTGCTGACAAAGTTCAGGGCGTCTTTTAAGAAATCTTTCTTTGTGGACCAAACGAACTCGGGCATAGAGAATGAATATGTTCCCGCTGTTACATCCTGGAGACTGACCTGAGGTTTTAGCAAGTGATTTGGTTTCTCATTACCCCTCACAACTTTCAGACGCGTTTGAGGAGAAGTTCCCTAACGATCCCAGCGAAGTGGTTCCATTTTCAGTGGATCCCTCTAACATGTGTTGCTTTGCCGTCAGACCAAAAATCCCAGCTTCTAGATGTCTCGAATTCGACCTTTCCCACAAAAATTATTAGCTTTATTCTTTAGCTTGTTAACGAAAGGGTTAGGGTTACGGTAAGGAATAGTGTTGGGCTGTGTTACTGTCAGATATAGCCAACCAATAAGTAAATCAGTAAATAACATGCCAGCCAAAGCTTCTCCATCAGTAAAGGCTGCAGACCGATCGCCACCTTGTAAGCATCACTGCCACGAGATAACGTCATGTCAGACCAATGAACAACTTATTGAGAAGTTAATGGTAGATTTCAGGGGACACAATGTTCATTAATGAGGATCACAAAGAAATTGAAAGGGTCGAACTTCCGGTGTATTCGGGGCACATGGCGAGCATTCTTCGCGAAGATTCAAATCCTTATTTGCATCAAGTAAATTTTTATACATTCCGATGTCAATGGTCAAATGTACATCACCTTGAGGTGTCTAGAGTTTATATTGTACATCAAATTGACTGCGTATCGGATTAATAATTACCTATTTTTATTACGACTAGCTTTAATTGGACAAATATTCATTTTGTGTAATTATTGATTTATGGAATCCATACGCCAGAAATCCGATAGGCTTTATTTTTGGTCTGTGTGGACTTGCCGTAACTAGGAACCCAAGGATCTTGCCTACAAAGCGAACACTCTGTCTATCTGTATTTGAAAGGTTGATTCGCATTTGTTCAGCCACTTATATATCTCCTTAAAACAGGTGCTATATTGCTATACTTTAATTTATGTATTGCGTCACCGTAGATTGCATGGCCGTAGATGGCAATTAAGTATATAGCTGCGATTATTACCATGGCATGTGACGTTCTGGCGATGACGCTTTTGTAAGGTCAGTTTCAAACTGCTCAAACTTTTTATGATAACTTTTTCGGTCGTCCTTATCCATTTATTTGGTGTAGGGCACTTTGCCTATTTTGTACATCTTCATGTGTTTTCTATTAGTATTTTATACCGGTTTTTCGTGTGAGGCTTTACTTACTAACTGGCATAAACTCTTTGAAGTCATATGAAACTAGTTTTAAAACAAGCTCATCCGTATGTGACACCCTTGAGCCGATCCATGGCTGCTGAGGATGTCTCCTTCTCCAACAAGCACAGATATTTTGTTATGAACACTACTGCATATCTGGAGCTTGTTACTTTGCAATATTTGTATAAGAAATTTTCTGTTTTTTAATCATGTTAACTGTATTTATTATGCTTTTCTATTGTATCCAGAACTGTTCGTTCATGTGTAGAATAAATCGTTGTTTTTGTTGTTGTTGTTGTTGTTGGTGTCGTCGCTGTTGTTATTTTTGTTGTTAAACAGATTCAAAGCTGTTTCGGACAGCAAGACAGCCTTTGCAATAACTAATAAATAGAAGACACGACGTCTTCTCAAACAATGTGGCCGACTCCAACAATCATCTTCAATGATGCTATATCTGTATCTATAGCTGCCACTGATGATTTGGTAGATCATGAGTGTTTCTATTGACTACTGAAGCGTTCTCCTTGAATAAAAAGTCATCGATAATTGAGCTATCGACTTACTTGCTGAGTTACTGATGACAGACTGAATGATTGACTGATTGATTGGCTGAGTGGAAGACATTTAGACAGACCAGATTGGCCGAAGGTTACGGTCACCGCAACTGATTCCCGACCAGAAAACGACAAACGGATTCGATTGTGTAAGGCTTCGAGTCTGTTTCTCTGATTCAGATCAAGATTGAACTGTTGACACACTTCAGAAGTGAGTCATGCAACAATCGGCAGAGTCAACATAAAAAAATATCATGTTTCACGTAGCTTCACTTGCCAGTTAGTTGTAGTGACATTACCTTTTTACAATTATTTTTTATAACATAGTTGTAATGCAGTTATGAATAAATGTGTAGATAGTAACAAATGCATTTGTTTGAGAATTAGAATGAAAAAGATTTTGAGTAATAAATCTTCTAAAAAAGATGTTTAATAAGCAATGCTCTTTAGCCCAGGGCTAGTACGATGAATACAATATTGACATGGAAATCATTCCCTTTGCAAATTTTCTTCATTTCTTTATCTAAACTTTACAAAAGATAAGATTTTGGACTCACGAAAGGCCGGCCTGAGCATGACTTGATTATTTAGAATGTCTACTGTTTGCTTGAGAAGAACGTCAGTGCTTGAAAAGGAACTCTTGCCAACAGCTAATTCGTAAAACGGCGCTCAAATATCTCTCTGAAGCAAAAAGATTGCAATCCATGAGACTGATTTCGTCTACTAATATAAAATACAACTACTACTTTGCTAACTTGATGGATAAACGCCTTAAGAAAATTGCTCCGTGAGTGAATTTGCAATACCAGAATTTGCTATATTTGCTGGTGAAGAACGAAACACCTGCATCTACATAACTTAAGAATGCAAGTATGTCTTGGAATATTCTTTTACAAACGCTTTACTAGCAAGACCATTCGACGCATTCGTGACCAGGCATTTAAAATTGCCGATAAATCATCAATTCTTTACAAATGATGGGTATCCCACAAGACTTTCACTATCCTTTCTTGTGCGATACGATCTCTACATAACAAATAGCATTATGGTCCTTGTTCAACACCTCTACATCACACGCATGATAGGAATAATTTTATGTGAAGGTTATTGGGGGAGTGGTACACATGCAATCTATTTTCAACCCAAAATGAATAGTGGCTGTTACGCTTAAGCATCAGATGAAACAGGGTCTTCTATAACTCTTTCTTTATCAGCGGGCAGAACTAACTCAGCTTGATTATAAGCTTGTTTAAAAATGCACCTTTTACAAAAATTGCTTCGAAACAATGGCATTGGCAACCGGTCATTGTCAATCTCAATTAAGGACTTTATCTAGATCTTTCCTGATTTCTATCCAAACATGTAAGCTTTTGAGGCAAGCTCTAATATCTGTCTAGCAATGCAATCCGCTAATGCTATTGCCAGCTTCGTTTTGGCTTTCCATCACTGAGCTCTTGACTTAACAGTATTAAATTATGAACTTCCATGGAGAGCTGGTCTGAAAGTCAAAGTGAAACCTATTATCACATCGTTCTTTGTGAAGTATTGGGAAATCTGGGACGTGACAGAAGTGAATAGACTTTTACATCCATTTGCCCGCGTCTAATACAACCAGCAATGGCACATCTCTTAAGACAATTGCTGCAGAACCATAGGTTTCGAAAATATTGGGAAACTCGCGGCAAATTTTGACAAGCAATGCAAGAAGCTTTCCATGGAATTAAATTATTCTTATCTAGCAGGCGTCGTTAATCAGGGTCGCCTACCTATTTAGTTTTTTGCTAGGCAACTCATTGCTGGGCCAATGCTAGTCTTGAGAAAGAGAATTACACAACATTAACACCACTCATACGGGGAATAGTAAGGTTGTGCAACTAAAAGGCTGGTATTTGTTCTATGGTTAGCTCTACAAGTCTTCACAATCAGAAAGAGGGGGTAATCCAGGGAGAACGGATTAGAATGATCCATGCTAGCATTCAATGTGAGCCATATGTTCCTGTCCCTTAATGGATGAGTGATAGATAGCGAGAACTGCATTGGTGAGAAACAAGGATAGAGGCTTAATGGAATGGTTTTTGTCCCTGTTTCTAATCTTGGGTGCATGGAAACATTACAAAAAAACACGAAGATTGAAGTTCGTATGGAATTTCATCGACTCAACCAAGCTATTTCATAGGCAGCAAGCCATGTATAGTAGTCCTACGGGAAAGCCGTATTCGTCCCGAGGCTCTCTGCATGCCAAAAATTTATAAAACGCTCCTAGATGAGAGATTGTATGCATGCGTGTGAAAGAGATAGATTGAAGCGATAGAGAGGGTGTATACACAAAGACCGAGAAACGCGATAGAAGCTAAAACGGATATATCGGATAATAGAGTTAACGGTTGCTATATTCTCGGCTATACGCAGCGTTTCGCCTTTTCGCGCGAGTTCGCTTTACGAGAAACCAGAAATTCTCATTGACAGACATGTGGTTGCGTTCCACTAGGCAAAAAAAACAAGATCCACTTTCATATGAAAAACCGATTAAGACTCGGCTCAGATGCGAGGATTAATTTCGTCAAGGTAACTAAGCTACGCTATTGGCAAAGAGAAGGAAAAAAGGGCAAAAATTTGCCAAAATAAAAGGTTTATAGGCTTACAGATTTGCCAAAAAAAATTTAGTAAAGCAATGTCTTACTATGGATTCAGGTCGCATTGACCCTTTTTGGATCGTCGCGATCAGCAGATTTGTAGAAACGAAGATTGTAGACGAGAATATAATATCTTAAAAATTGGCAGGTGTCAAAATATAGGTACATATGTAACGTTATCCTTACCGCAGATAGAGCTTTCACTCGTGACCTCAGTAAGTAAAGGGAAAAAAGAATTACACTGAAATTTTGATGACTATGCTTCTACTTGTCACAACGTAATGGCCGTTTCCAGCTTTCCCTAATGAATTACGACAGAGCTAGACTTCGATTTAAGTTCATCCAATCGGCAATAGAGAAAATCATAAAACTTTCGACGACGGACTCGCCATGACATCGGAATGTAAAAAATAGAAGCTACATGTACCCAGTCAATGTGAGCTAAATCTTCGATTCTCTCGGAAATCGTTAAGCTTCTGAATTTTTGAATAATCAAATCTGTTTCGTCTTTTGGTTAATTTTTGTGCATACTACCAGGACTAAAAACTTCATTAAACCAACGATGGTGTCATGACCTTGCATTTCGTGTACCGACCAGCAAACGTACCTCCATTTCATTTAACTTTCGTCAATATTACTAAACTCATCCATAGCCATGCGCTTCACAGCTTTCGCAAGCGTTTCGTCTTCCTTCGAAGTAAACCACACTCTTTAAATCCACAGTTCTCAAGTCGGGCAAACTTTTGTTGAGCTGCTTTAGGATGGCGACCCATTTTGATTCCAATTATCCTTCACCTTCGCCCATATTTTTGATGCAGTTTTAAAAAAATGTTCACCTCTGATGAGCACCGCATAATTCTGTGGTGACCCTTCACAAAAAAATAATTGCACAAAAATTGTCTTACTACAGGTTCTCCATTCTTATGCAGCCCTACTGTTATTCGGCAGAATCATTGATGCATAGACGAACAACAAAAGCATTCAAAATAAGGACCCAAAGTCACAGACAACACCCGCGAAAGGCTTTTGCCACAAGTTTCCATTCAGTACATCAAAAAGCAATTCAGAAGAAAGGGCTCGAGATTGAAGAAAATTTACAAATTCTGAAACGACTCATCATTAAGTACAGACGCCTTCGTCCACTCCTGATAATCAAATACATATGAAACACTATATACGAATCGAACCTACGGTATCGTTGAACTGAAAGATCTCTTCGGATACCTTAGCCCGATGATAGAGCATTTCTTATCGGTAACCTTAGTCTGATTCTGCGTCTGAGTTGTTCGTCTGAGAGTCATCCACAAACATCTTAAAATACTGCAAGGGTGTAAGATCTTGGGCAGTTGGTTCAACTGGCTGCTCAACAAATGTTACATCTCCTCCTTCAAAAGGCAAATTATTCCATAATGGAAGCCTAGATTTACGTTTTGACAGAGTAGCACTAGTACTCTGCTCCACTTCTTCACTTTCACTAACTTCCGAATCTGCACTAACTGACTCCTTTTCATGGTCTGCTTCCTCAACACAAACATCATTTGCAGCTTGGTCTGGCTCATCATCAGAGTCATCAGACTCACTTGCATCAAAGTCACTATCACCATTTAGGATGTACTCAAGAGAATCATTTATGCTTAACTTCTTACGTTGACTCATTTCAACATGTAACAACGCTACTAAGTAATCTAATCTAGAATAAGAAGTCCACTTTATCGAAAGCACATGTTACCTTTAGGCCTTGAAAGAAAATTATTGTTTCGAAAGCGATACTAAGAAACAATCGCAAGGCTAAGCAATCTTACTCAAAAAAAAGCCATAACAGCAAGTTGCGTTACGAAACCACTGCGAAGTGCCCAATGTAGCAGAAATGCTACATGTGTATATAGACACTTAAAAATTCGTTAGAAGACACGGAAGAAAGGGAGAAAGGGTTCACAGACCTACGAATACAAGTTAAGTAGCATATTTAACACACCATTCCGAATAACAACGATCGTAACAGTTATAAACAGTACCTTCAGCAAAGGTACCATAGACGGGTCAGACCATGAGGTCGACTTCATACAACATTCTTTCAAATTTGCTTCCACTACACACAACTTGCTATCAACCTCAGTTCAAGTGATGTACTGGAAAAGTGAGGCAACATCAGCACGGTTATTTTCTGAAATGAAAACCTTAGCCAGAGGGTTCAAAGAAGAGGGAAAAGTTCATGTAGCAGATCTGCTACTGTGGGCGCTAAAGGGTTAACCCTACTAAAAAAACTACTGTTCTGCTAATGTTAAATGCTACTGTTCAGCTGGTGTTTCATAGTGAAGTCTCGGACCAGGTACAATAAGCCCATAAAAATATCCTCAAATGCTTTACTAGACCATTCTCGTTAGTTCCAAAATAAAACAAAAGAAAAACAACCAAAATAAAGATGAAGAGTAAAAACCGTGAAGAATAATAAGGTTGAGACTTAAAAAAAAAAACAACGAAAAAAAGTAACACGACAAACCTCTGCTTCTGTAAGAAAGAACTCCGTTAGCGATACTTCTAGCAAAATTTATTAAGGAAAAACAGCGCCGACTATGATAAACAACCAGACCCTCGCTGAGTGATCTAAACACTTTAAATTTTCGCAGGACATGAACGCCAACGAGCAACATGTGCAAAATTTGCAAAGTAAATAAACACTCAGCGAAAAATCAATTACTATTTACTTCCTAATGTTGAGGCAATCATGAATTTTTTTAATACAAAATGAAGAACCATTACAAGGCATCCGCATTGCTGGCCCCGCCATTTCATTGGGTGTAAACAATAGTGCTGGATTAGGAACAACTGGAAGCGCAACCATAACGCCACAACAGATCAGATCGGATGACTGAGGTAAGCAGCACCATCATGCGCACAATAGTCAAAACACTATGAGCCGTCGATTCAATCAAGCATCCGAAATCAACACGTGGAGGAGTTCATTAGGGCTTACTGGTCTACCATGTCTGACGAAAAGTTGGCAGTTGGCAGTCTATATTCTGCTGATACTGTAGGTAGGTTGTAACTTATTGGAGGTTCTGAAAAAATGGGTTGCTGCGGATCACTTTGCTTCGAGGGATGGCCTGTAGGTTTTTACAAACATTTTTGCGTTTGCGTGCTTTTCTCCTACGTGGTTTTTATACATCTATGCTTTAAACCTTTTAATTTTCTGCTAGAATTGCGAAACCTGTTTGTGGACGGCATCTTCTTTGACGGGCAGAAACAGCCAAGAGCAGGCCTGCCATACCTGTAAATAAGATATCTGGACTTTCTTCGGTGGGTGTGATTACAGCACAAAAAGACGAGGTAAGTACCCTTAAACAGATAAAAATACGCTAACCTTCAAACCCATTGATTGCACATTTGAATATAAACAGCATCAGAAATAAAGTGATTGACCTAAAGGAATTTATGAACAAAACTCCACCAGACATTCTAATTACTACTAAGACTAAGCTTGACCACACTTCTACTACAGCTCCGTTTGCGGTGAACAACTACTTCCCTCCAATAGAAAGGATCGCAATAAACATTGTAGCAATATACTTATCTTCATAGGAAAGGGAATTGATCTTAAAGTGAAGCATGAGTTAGAGCCTTCGGAGCATTACGAAGGTTTGAAGATAGAGTTTTTCGTAAACAGGAAACGATGGCTTATCTTTGCAATTTTGAGACCACCACGCAGCAGCCCGACGCAAGTTTTTTTCATGACCTGTCAATTTGCATGTCAAAAGCAATCAATAAATATGCCTACATAATTGCCATTGGGGACATCAACAGTGACTAATGAAAATCAAGAGGTGATGGTACAAAACTCTTAGATTTTTGCGACATCCTTAGCTTGACCAATCTAATTAAAAATAGTACGTGCTTAGCAAATAGGTCTATGTCTTCGATTGATGTAATCCTAACAAATCGACCAAGAGGCTTTCAAAAATCCTTTGCGTTATCCATAGATTTAAGCGATTATCATAAGCTCATATTGACTAGCCTGAGGTCGCACTTACCACGGAGGTTCAAAACAAATTCCTAACCACAGTTTCAGAAAATTCGACGCAGATAGATACGTCTCCGATATATTTAGTAGAGGTTACTCAAATGCTGATGAGCAACATGACGAAGTTGCAGCAGTTTCTAATAAACATGCGCCTTTGAAGACGAAGACAATAGGAGGATCCGCTTTTATGACAAAAGAAGTGAGAAGTCAATAATAAATAGATGCAGATTTTGAGAACCGTAAAAACGCCAAGCCAATAGTTCTAAATATACAATCAGCAGTAGAAAATCAGAAACAAATGTGTTGCATTGAAAAGCAATGCAATTAAGCAAACCTTTCAGAAAGGAACTGAGAATGGTTTGATGACGAGTAAAAATGTCTGGACCTTGATTAAACCGTATGTTTGCGACAAATGCAGCAACATCAACAAAGAGATTATGCTTGTTGACCAAGAAAAGCTTATCACTAGCGCTAAGGAAGAAATAGAGGTTATTAATAACCACTACATAAACATAGTAAAAAAGAGCTGCGGCAGCTAACCCTCTGACTGCTTCGTAGACTTTCCATTGAATGATCCTTTTGAGCTCATGAAACATATTCTTCACCTTTACAGATATCACCCGAGCATAATTGCAATAACAAATCAAACCAGCTCAGGGGCGAATCATAGCTTCAAATTCCGAGCAGTTTTAGTAGAGGAGTAAGCTACTTTAGACTCTAGACTTACATAAGTGAACTGGAGAGGACCAGCTTCCTCCAAAGCTTGTAAAACTCTCAGCAAATGTCTTAGATGCACCACTCACGAGAGCAATAAATGCAAACACTACTGAAGGCAGGTTCCCAAACCGTGCGAAGAGAGCCGCTGCGGCCCCTCTGTACCAAGGAGATGAGCAAGCGCTTTAAAAAGTTACAGGACTGTGGACATTCTAAAGGCAATCTCCAAAATTTTCGAGAGAGCCTTAAAGCAGAAAATCGCTCCGTTGTTGATAAATCTCTGTCTTCCATCATATAGGCAAAAGTACAGCTCTCAACATGTAATACTTAGGTTGATAGAGGAATGGAAACAAAAACTAGATGCCAAACTAATGGTTGGTGCTGCAGTAAGAGATTTGTCTAAAGCATTTGATTATATACCCCATGATCTACTGATAGCGAAGCTTGCAGCACATGGAGTCGATTTAGAGTCCCTTGTTTACACATACATCTATTTTACATAAGGAACGCAAACAGGCTGTCCGCGTAAATAACACATACAGTAAATACCAAATTATTTTGTCTGGTGTATCTCAGAGCTCCGCGTTAGGTTTAACATTCTCATAATTGACCATACTATGTTTATTACAAAAGCTAACCTACATAACGTTTCCGATAACAACTCACTTTCAGCGCATGCTGTAGATATCACTAAAGGTACCAAAGAGTAGGCGGTAGTTCAACTTCGTCATACGCAAGTAATGATCAACCGATAGCCACAAAGGTCAACGTCGGCCCTTCCGCACTACTGGAATTCGGGCAATTTTGGATACCAGTGGTGCATCATATTATCTAGCCAAAACAATACAGTGTGTTGACAAAAGCTTCTTTTGAGCTAAATCCATAACTTGATTCACAAGCACAACTTTAGGGATCCGACTTTAATAATATCCACGTCCACTATTTAAAGGTTCTCCTTGTTTTGGGAACACTGGAATGTTTCTTTTTTAGTAATTTTTGATCCAGAGTTAATAACTCATTTTTACTATCTTGGCACCATTTAAAGACGTTCGGTCCCAGAAGTCGGTTTGTTAAGAGGCCTGCTCATTTCCTCCATTAGAACCTCGTAAGTTCTTTCCTGCTACTAAGTCGAGGATGGTTAAATACGGCTTCACCAAGGGGTTGTTGTGGCCTTACTTCCTCCTCTCAAAAATAAATAACCTGGAAATCAAGCAAGGGAGATGAAAATTTCCATAATTCGCCGGCAAGAAGCCCATGCTCTGAAACAACTAAATGAAGTCTGGTTAAAATGGTACTTCCCCAGGGGCTGCGGTTTTTTCTTTGTCCTTTTCTGCTAAAGATATTGACCAGTACGCGGAAGCAGCGTCTAGCATAGTCCACAACTATTTTATTGAGAATGCCACACAGATAGGGCAGAGGATAGGAGTCAATTTTAGTTACGTCGTTCAAGCCTTAAAGGTCGCAAACAAACCGGGTAGGGTTATACCTTTTCTTCATCAGGATTTTTTCAAGACATTGGGCTATTCAAAGGAGAAGACCAAGTCTGATTATTTCGTTACGAATCATTTCTTTGATATATCTTTGCCTAAAGAGTTCCTCATTTTATTGAAGAGTGAAATTCCTTCTATCCATGTTGTTGGCAAAAGAAAACTTTTCTCGCCAAATAGATTTTTCCTTACATAGATTTACGAATCCGACAATTTTCTGGCGTATGTTGCACGGTTTTTCATGTTTGAGTGTGAATCGGCCGAGAACGCATGCGCCAACCGGGAGACACGCATGCGTCCTAAACAGCACGCGCCCATCACGAGGTTTGCATATGACAAGGTTGGGCGTCAGCGATTTTTTCGAATTTGGTTGGCCATGTTATTACGGTGTCCTTTTGTCTACCGGTTTTAAAAAAGGTAAGTTTTCATATTCGGAAGGATGTTTAGAGCTACACTGGCTTTGTCGATTTGCTGCTTTGGCTGCAATTTTCGGCTTTGATAGTCTAAGTTTATGCAGCGTTTGACTTGAACTCATAGTTATGATACGATGCTTAAATTAATATACCACGTTGTCTGGTACGCAGTAATCTAAATGTGAGTGAAGGCAGTTCACACACGCTGTGTGAAACTGTAGAGATCCTGATCTTTTGTCCAATCACAGACATTCCTGTCCATGAGGCAGAGAGATGACGGCCTGAGATATTTTCCTTATATTATTCCTGGGCACTGTATGATCGTAAGGTACATTCTTCTCGGATATGGGTTCCATTCCATGTGGCAGCATGATTTAATTTCATTTTCTTAAGAGTTTCCTGATAGGTTATTTCATTCAATGAAATCCGTCAGTGCAAGATAAATTGATTCCCCGATTTTTCTTTATTTGTCACAGCAAATCTGATTTTTTCATGGCAGATTTCTTAATCAAGTTTTTTCTTAAGAAGATCTGTTAAATTTTTTCTAAATTTTGTTTATTCCAGACATTAAGTTCGGTGCCATGTTTTCCAGTTTTCTATAAAAAATTCTTTTAAATAATATTCCCCAGTATTTTAGTATAAATAGACATGGTTGTTTCTTTCGCAGCATTGTTCATATGAAATATGTACTTAACTTTGTGATCTTCAGTTAGTCTGTAAATAAACGTGGCTGACTGCTTAATGCTTGTTTCGTTAGGTGCCTGATGGTGCCTCACCAAAGCAGAGCACACATCGCCAGAGTCACATCTACGAAGTCGAGCTAAAACAGCTTCTACTTAATTGAGTCTTTTAGCTCTAATTCGAAGATGTGACTCTGGCGATGTGTGCTGTGCTTGTTTTTGTTTTTCATCTTTTTTGCATTCTTATTTGGTTCCTATTGACTGGTTTTTCAAAATATTTTCTTCGTTCAGTGTCTTTGACAATCTGTCCGGCAAGTTGCATCTGCATCACATGTGCAAGTGCTTAATAAATGTCTGTTCATACAGGGATTTGGCATATTAGACAGCCTTGGAATTACACATCAGCTGTAGTTGTCCTGTGCCAAACCGCATGAGTATTAGTTTTACATCTGCTCTAACGATCATTTGGCCAACTTCTCTTGTTACTAGTAAAGTTTTTTTAAGTCAATGATGGCTTATATCTTTCAAATTAGAGTATCAAACAAGTCCAAGCATCTCATGATTATCTATAATTATTTGTGTTTTTGATGTTGCCCCCAACCATCAGATAATACTTTGTTAAAATATTTGTAGGTAAAGGAAAGTTTTTAAGGATATTGCCACCTCACTTTATAAATATTTACCATCCATATGTTACTTTTTCTCCACTGTCCATGAGACATTTCAAGGTCTTAAAAGTCGACTTTTCGACTTATTATTATGGAAGGTTTTTCCCTTGTAGGCTTGTAGCGTTAGTGGCTCTACTAAAAGCTATGTTAGTATCAGTATTTCGTTGGTTTTCTCTTAGATTTGGTTCTGATCTGATGGGGTTAAACACTAGCAAATATTTCGATTGAAGAGGATTAATGCAATGTCTCACTATTTCTGGGCTCCAGTGAAGTAAAAATTATAGCTTCTTTGGCATGCAATGGAAGTACAGTTTATCGTGATTTTAACTTGGATTCAATTTTTCTCATCTCATTTTAGCATGCTATAATATAATATAATATAATATATCATATAATATCATATAATATAACTCTGTTGGGAGTACCTTTAAGTGTATATTACGTAAGATTTTTTTCCTTTGAAATTTATTTTTAGACAATCTTTAAAGAATTCGGCGAGCACGTCATTAAACGTGCCGTGTTATATCCAGGACATAAATTGCTATGTAAATTCAATTAAGTGAATCTGATTGCGCCAAAATCCCTTACTAAAAAGCATCGACTTTTTTACGCAGCAAGCCGCACGTGACGTAACACAGTTCAACTCAAGTTCCGTCTCCGTAACAGTCTTAACTCTTGACTGGTCAAGCAGAACGACTTAACCGTGTCAACTATGGTATGGTTTCAAGTGCATTGCGGAATAAGTTAGCTATCTGTGATAAATCTGCTGGTATAATTTCTTGCATTAAGGCTGTTTTGTGAACGTTTGCTCGGAGTGAGAACGATTAAAGCGTTGAGTGTAATTGATACATTGAAGCGTAAAGAAGGCAAGGCTTAAGTTTTTTTTTTTGTTTTCATTGGAAGAACAGCTACGTTTTTTCGGTCTTGCCATCTTCTCACACTCATGATTTGCGTTTCAGGTATGGCTGAGTTTGACGAGAAGTGGCTACGACTTGCCCTTGTCATACATGAAGCACCAACAGCCGCTCTCAAGTCAGTTCTGGACAAGGCCATCTCCACCAAGTACGCTCACTTGAGTCATAAAAGCTTCAAGGAAAAACTGGAAGATTCCCTCAAGACGGATGAAGCGCCTCTGTCGAAGAGCAAGAAAAGGTTTCTCCTGGACTACGAAGTGCCAACTGTGTTCCCTAGCAGTGGATGTCCTGGTGCATACGACGCGTTTGATGTAGGCATTGTTTGCAGGCTAATCAAGTATTTCGTTGGAAAAGCAGACTTTGACAAGGGGACCTCTGGTCTTCCGCGTAAGCTTGTTCCTGGGACGAATCAACAGAATATCGATTTTGAGAAGGTGGAAACCGTATATTTGTCGAGCGCGAGTGAGTTGGCTTTAGTGGAGGTGATTAGGGAGTACAGAAATTTCATATTTCATCACACTGTGAGTCCAGTCTTAAGTATCGACGAATTTGACCATCATTGGGATAATTTAATTTTGACTCTGAAAAGACTGGGTTACGATGTTTTGAAGGTCAGTGGTTATCGTTCAGGGCCACTTGATTATAGGGGCCGGTTGGTAGTGGACACTATAGAAGAGCTTTTAAAGGAAGCAATGCGCTCAATGCGAGAGGAACTTGCTTCGAAAGAAGACTTGAATCAATTACGACAGCTGGTAAGCGATGACGTGGAGCGGATAGGACGCTTGCTTGAGAAGTTCCAAGCAGGCAGGCAAAGGGAAGAGCATCTATTGAATCAGATAAAAGAGCTGCTCCCGGAGATGGCTCGAAAAAAAGAGCTGCATGATCTGCAAGAAAAGCTTAATGCGATGATCTCAACCTTCGAGGACAGATTGCGTGTAGTGGAAGAGAAGGTTGAGGTTGTTGATGAGAAGGTTCAGGTTGTTGATGAGAAGGTTGAGGTTGTTGATGAGAAGCTTGACGTTCATGATAAGAAGCTTGACGTTCATGATGGTAAGTAGGCAATTTACTCGGCATCATAATAATCTAGGTATAAAATGTTAATTGTGAGCCTTCGGTGCGGCGTTAAGTTGTTTATGTCTTCATCGTTTTGGAGGATTTGTCTAGTTTTTCTCGATACCCCATATTATGGCTATTCCTGGTTGCACATCGCAGCTATTGATTGCTATAGTTTGCTTAACTTACAGGCAAGATTCGGAACATTGAGCAGAAATTGAGTGAAGTGGCTTTCTTTCAAAATCGGAATATGGACAAGGGTACCCTTGAAGGTAAGCTGTGGCCCAGGTTCGCTCATTAAGCTTATGAGTTCATGTTTCTCAGTTCTCAGATAGATACTTGCCCTCTGACTAGCATTTGTTTCAGCGAAGGCAGCACATGAACGGCGGGAATTCATTGTTTTACCTGCTTTTAGTGAAAATAAGAAAGCTGCGTAGAATCCTGTTCAATCAATTTAATTAGTCAATTTAATTAGATTATAGCTATAAGAATGGTTAAAATCGTCCATTGCCATGATGGTGGCTTGTAAGCGGACGTAATTTTAAGTGTGGCTCGTGGATCTGGGAGGTTTACGGAGCTAAATTTATGTGTGGAGATTTTATTTGTTTTAAAAGTTTCGTTAGCCAGAAGTACTAAGCATTTATTTTCAGCTCATAAGAATAGATTGACCCCTCTTCTTGTTATTAACGTTTTCCATATCGGTAGTCGATTTATTTACGGTCCTGAAACGACGATAGCTACTAATGCTAAAATGCGCAAAGAACTGAAAGAGCTGGCTAGGAAAGTTGCTCGAAAGACTCGATTAGTTAAAGAAAATTGTTTATGAGCAGCACAAAGAGATTGGAAAACTTAAAGATAAGGTTCCCACGCTGCAGGAGCAACTAGAGCTATGAAAGCGTCAGGGCGAGGAACATGAGGAGTATGCTCGCACGCCATGTCTGAGAGTACACGGTGTGACAAGTCAACCGTATAAGACAGCAGATGATTGTCAGAGAAAAGTGGCTGCCATGTTCAAAGATGCAGGAGTTGTAGTGGCCGAAGTAATTTTGGACTGGGCTCATCGAATGGGGGAAACCAACGGGCAAGCCAAGGCGAATCATTGTCGAATTTGGTACCTGGCGCCATGGAACGGAAGTTCTAATGGCCAGAAAAATCATCTTCCTAAAATTTGGTTGCAGCATGCAGACAGATTTGGCAAAAACTAGTCTTAACCTTCTCACGAAGGTCAGCTAGTTGTGCGAAGGATCTAATGCTGCCTAGTTCGCAATTGCCGACGTAAGTTTTTCTTTTGCACTAAGATGCGAGACGGGGACATGAAGTTTTTTAGGACCCTTGGAGGCGCTCGCAAGATACTTGGT